>BQNB010086258.1:0-25129 GCA_026074375.1 Tanacetum coccineum | reverse complement strand
CACACACGGGGGTGGATTTTAAACACAAGAGCGCTTGGTTATTTTTGAAAGACAAGCACAAGTGAAAAAATCCGGATTCGACAATGGCAAGACAAAGCCGAAGACGGATTACCGATGAGGAACCCGAGCACTTTGAAGAAGACGCGTTGCCGCGTCCACCCGGCCTACAAAGGATTGCTATGAGTCAACGTTCTTCAAACTCGATCGCTAGTTTCGGTTCAAACCCGACAATGTTTCAAGAAATGATGCAACAACAATACGAGTTAGACCGCAAGACAAAGATAGACGTTATCAATGAGAGACAAGCACGAAAGTTGTGTTATATGATTCTCAAAAGGTAGCCGAGGACTTGAAAGTCTTACAAATGTCGACCATGGATCCGATTGATGCGACTATCATCAACGCTCAAAAAGCTAGAATCCGGGCTTCATATCAACCTCAAAACTAGTTTAATTTATGTGTTTTTATGTTTACGTTTTATTTTTAGTTTACGTAATTTTTATTTTATTTTATGTAATGTTTTTTATTTAATGTAATGTGTGTTTAATTTTAATGAAATTTATTTAAGTTAAATTGTGTATTTTTATTTTATATAATTGAAAAAAAAATAGCCGACGGCATCATATTTTGTGGTGCCAACTAGAGAGGGGTATTTTGTTGTCATGTGAAAGCTTAATGTCATGGGAAAAAATGCTAACATGGCAGCACTTTTTCCCACGACTTGAGCCATGAGCCCCGACTATCCAATAAAAAAACGAAAAGATCTACTAGTCAAAATGATTTCCAATTTTCATTTCATTTTCTTTTATACATAACCAAGACCTATTATATCAAAATGAATATATATATGATATGGGTTTCTTACATATTTTTTATAGCAAATATATGCTTTTTAAAACCCTACTAGCCTTTGTTGCTTTATGTACCCTTTCTTGTCTTCTCATCTTTCTTTTGCTCTCTACCAATAGGGGTACCCTTATCCCATTCTTTACTTTACTGATTTTCCAGCAGTGGGCATATCATGCACTGCTTTCTTTTCACCATATCTCATTAAGAAAGACAATGATATCAAAATGAGTACTAGAATATATAATATGTCTTCACTTCTAGTGTGCACTTCCCAAAGTGAACTCTAAATTAGGCTTCTTGTGGCTGGTCTCTGAATGGCTTGATGAGCTCACTTCTGATGATCTCTCATTCTTTGTGCCTTTTAAATTCATTTCCTGCTGTTAAGAATAAAACTAGTCAAGGGCCACATTATGTAATTTAATATACAGTAGCTAGCAAGTTGACAAGAACTGATTATTGATAGTAATTCATAACTTCACATTTTTCAACACATTTACAAAAGTTGTGAACTTCCATTGTCAAAATTTTTAAAAATATTTAGCATGGTAAATGTATCCTGTACCTATATGTATGTGTATGTTGAGAACCACATTATTTAATTCTTTAGAGGGTACTGCTAGTTTTAAATTTCAAGCACCTAGCTTTAATTTTGTAGAAAGTAACCTAGATATGAAGGGAATTAATTTGTTTAGTTTCTTTGCTTTAATTGTTGGTGCCTTTAGCATATTAAAAGCTAATTGGCACTAAAATATTTGAATGTCATGCCTTAGTTATATACCTTTGTCTTTGTTACTCAGCTTTTCTTCCACTTTATATGAAGAATGTATTTATATATTCCATTTAAAGCTTAAAGAGTTAAATATCACTATCACACTGTAAAAAGTATCAAAGTGGTAAATGAGGTTGTCTTTTGGTTAACAATGACCCCCACTGCACTCACACATACTCCATCTAGTTCAAAAGAACAGAACTTTTTTATTGCACAAATACTAGTTCAGGCAGTAAATGTTACGAGTAGTACTATGTTTTTCAATCTAACATTTATACTATCCCTAAATAAAGAATAAAAGAAATATAGGAAAATATTGCAATCAATATAGATAACTACCCTCATATATCTTGTTTGACAAAGAAGATACATGTTAGTGAAACTTGTTATATATACATATTCATTCATTTGGAGGATGCTCATTTTAAATTAGTTACTTATGTATCATTCGACCGTCATTACTATTTACTACTCCGTAGTAGATGAATGTCTAACGAACACAACAACGACATTCATTACGAGATAACTAGGGACAGAATTTCATATGTTTGTGACTAACGAGCATGTATTCAAAAGTTAAAACAATGAGAAGAACTAAAATTTTACCTCAAGAGCTGGTATGTATGGTTCAAAATCTCCATGTTTTCCATGCAACAAAACTTCCCTACTACAAAAACAATAATGGCCAAGAATTAGAAGAGAATAATTCCAATAAAAAAGCCCATACCAAGAAAAGAAGACAAAAGGTAACTCATATATAGGGAAAGCCTTCTTTCAATGGTTAGTTTATAGGTATAGCTTCACACTTTACCATATCTTTGAGATAAAAAGCTAAAATCAACCCATGTGAAATCTCCAATACCCATGGCATTGCATTATTTACAAATCACCTTTTTTTTGTATACCTAAAGTCTATAACACTTCTAGACTTGTGGTTGCATTTTGTACAAGATGAAAAAGTGGAACAATTGCAATAAACACAAATGCATAGACAGAATGTACAAGGAAGTTTAAAAGGGGATAGCTTTTGACACCAAGGTTAGAAGTAATGGGGTCCCATTTTGAATGGTCATAAAATTGATTGAACACCACAATAACAAAGAGAAAGAGTTGGTTGAATTTTTGCTTTCTTCTTTCATAGTAACATGTAATGACAAGAGTAAATGGACTTTTCTTGTTTTACTTAAAGCCACTTTTCAAGCCACCATGAAAGGGAGGTTGTTTTCTTGGAAGACTCGAAAAGCACAACCTAGAGGTAAAACTTTTATTATAAGAATTGACCATCCTTCGTATCTAACTATAAAAAATATGACATATATTCAAGCTCAAGTGAAAAATGAAAAATGAATGATTATGTACACATAAGATCATATTAGTTGTTGAGAATGTAACACTTAAATTAGGAGTTCAGGCATTGCAAATGATATATTTGACATGTTTTATCGATCTAGCTTGAAAAGTCGAGGTTAACGGAGAATAGCATACAAGAAATGTGGGGAATGTTGATGTTAACACATGATTAACAAGCATTTGCATTTGTCAAGAAAACCACAACCATCTTTAGCCTTGTGCAGAATCATGGCATGTAGTTCAAATCCTTTTTTTGACTATATAATTATCATATAACAAAACTACATTTTTCCTTTCAGAAAACATTGATTTTAAATTTTGTAGTACTACCGAGTAATTTATATAATTAGCATAAGTTTTCACCTTGATGAATTGCTCCAAAGACCATACTCTTTATCTTGATGAACAATTGGCCGTCCACCATACTCAGCTAATAACTCCGTTCTTTGATTCTGAATGCCAAACATTATATCATCATAATTATCCGCTGATGACCCATTTTCATAAACTTCAGATTGTCCTACATAAAGATAATAAACCGCAGATCCAAAGTTAACAAAAGTATCATGCAATCCAGCACACATATAAATGACAAACAAGTAAGGGGACTAATTAACCTGAAGAAACTAGTGCTTTGTCCGTCGTCTTTATAGTTCGATACATCTGCAAAACATGAATGATCAACAAACACTTTAATCTATTCTTATTTCTTTATAGTATACAACATTCACATTATGTTTAGTTTGGTTCAAAAAATAATGTCATAAATTATCTTTCACCATATTGTAACAAAAGTGACAAACAATTTAATGTTTTTGATGCATCATGAAAAGGTAAAGTACGAACGTAAATAAATTACTACAGACTATATGTGACCATGCATACAGAAAGCATACATTTACACACGAATCTATTGTAGTCTGCATGTCTATATGTGTGAAAGACTCTTTAAGTTAACCAATTATTTAACCATGGTTTGGTTAATAGACCACATGTAGTGCATGCTACATAGACATATATACACATATCATTGACAAATGATGGCGTTTTTTGTACTTTCCCATATCTCAAGTTCTCTCTGAAAAGGAGAGAATTATTAATGTTGTTATTCAATTCAAAACCTAAAGAAAGAAATACACACATTTACACCATGGACTGTGTGTAAACATGGTCTAGGCTTCTGCTTTACCTATTTGTCTTCTTATGTATATGTACGCATTTATCATTTATGTATGTATGAATAATAAATATATCTAAAAACATGTGTACTGTAAAGCAAAAAATAAAGCTGATTCTGAGAGCTGGGCTATGCAGAACCATCTGATCCAGTAGCAGGAGAAGAAGAAAAGAAGAACAAGAATGAGTCTTTGCATGGGAAAAGTATAATATAATTTGAACTTGTTATATAGTACAAATATGGTTTTTATATTTCTGATAATGCAAAGTTGTTGAAACAGTCTGAAAGTCAAAAGTAAATACATCAAAGAGGTCTTTGCCTGCATATAAAATCAAAAACTTAAGCCTGAAGGTTCATACCTTTATGTACTATACTACAATATATGTATAAATAAATATATTATCTATATGTTTATTCCATAGACAATGAATCTTGAAAAACTATATAGTATATCAAGATCCTTTGCATTGATAGCTAATAAGGCATTTTTACATTGTTTTTCTTCTATATATTGTTTGTATTCTTAAAATACCACTAGAAAAACACACTTAAAATTTATACAAATTAATAGAAAAGTTATAATCTACCAAAAATATAGCTAAAGAGTTTTTTTCAGCTGTTGTTCGGAGTTCTATCGAACCATAAAAAAATTAAAAAAATAACACTTAAGTTGATACTGGCAGAATGTTGTGTTAGCTTATTCTACCCAGAGTGTGTTTTTATTTATTTAGGTAACAATTAACAAATTGGCAAACTTGAAAAATGCTTTATATGGCTTTGAAGTTCAATTTTCCCTTGTTGTACTTTCAGCTTTATATAATCATGCTGTACTATCTCTGTGTAATGTTTTTAGTGTACAGAATTTTGACCATTTACAAAAATTCTTTTTAAATAGGTATCGTTGAGTATCAATGTAAAATAGTCAATATATATAATACATAGATCAGAAATTAAGCCCATTTAAAATAACTAGAAAAGAAGATAATTAAAAATGGAAGAGCTAGGGTTAACCATTAAATTTACCTGTAAGTGAGATTTTACATGTGCTAATGTGAGATCCTTCACATCCATTAGCTCAAGAACTGACTTGGGTGTTGCTCCTAATAACATTCATAAATTACAAAAGCAAATATCAGTAAACACAATATATATATATGCAAAGAAAACTAAGCAAATTCATATATATTTTCAAGGTTTTCATCTAATTTATTAAACTTAAACATCATGAACTAATCACTTCAATCTGAGTACGCAAAAACTTTCCTCTTATTGTTATTGTTAATTGATATGTAGAAAATTAAATAAATAGTTATAACAAGGGATTTAACACCTCATAAGAGTATAAAGAGTGAACATACTTTCATGACCACCCAAAAGCTCAACAGCATGAACAAATCTAGCATGAAGAGTGGTCGTCCATCTCATCCTAGGAGCACGAGCACTACGCTTCCCAGGATGATACCTTGCGGACAAAAAGCGCGATCGCGCTATATGGCAAACACTATTTCCATGACTTAAAGAAGATGAACTAGTACTACTAGCAATATTGCAAGAATCTAGTGAAGGTTGGCTATTAAATTGCTGATGGTATTGATGTGCTAGCATGTGAAAATTATTAGGATGAGGGGTATTTTGGTAATACATAGGAGCTCCATTAATAGGTGACAAAAACCCTAGTTGCTGATGATGATGGTATTGATCATGAAGATTTGTTGTGTTTGTGATCTGGGTGAGGTTTGATTCATTAGAATGAGCCGGGTAAGGTTCGTAGAGCCCGAACGGTGTGTCGGGTCTTGTGGTTAAGCCATGGTGGTGGTTTTGGGAGCTTAAAGTGTTCAAGAAATGACCCATGTTTAGGCCATGATCTTGATGAGTTTGGTTTGATGTTTGCCATATTTTTGAAGTGTTTTGTGTGTTGGGTGGGCTAATCTTAAGAGATAGATCAGGTTGTGGTGGGAAAAACTCCATTTTCACTTGCTAAACTCAAAACTTTTTTGTTCCTAAATCTTGATTCAATTTTTTAGGTTATGATCAAGATTTTTAATGATGTGGTTGTGCTAGCAAAATGGAGAAAAAGATGAACTTAAAGAGTATGAAATAAAGGGTATGGTATGTTGGAGTTTTTGTGTAAAAATGACACTTGAAAATAGAGACCTAAGAGCGGTAGGGGCCTTCATTTTATTTCTCAATGTGGACGTGGGGGTAGGAAAAGAAATAGAGAAAAAAAGATGAAAAAAGGGAAAAAGTGAATAAGTTTGAGACTTTGATTCCTTTACCTATCTTTAACTTTTTCTTCTTAAATTTTACTTTACAAGATATCTTAAAGTATTGCATGTAATATCCGAAATATAAGGAAATTGATTAGATAATTAAGTGCTTATTTTAGTTCCAAAGTTAATGTGAATACCATTAATTTCACCCTCCATCTTCATTTTGATCAAGTGGATAATATTAAACCTAATTTTTTTTTAAATATTAATATCTTTCAAACCGTTAATCAATAAGCAAAAAAAATTATACCATCACGACGAACATTAAATTACCTTTCTATCGATAACCACTTTGATATACTTTCGACGAATTTTTTTTTCTGCGTTTTTTTCACAATTTTTACGTTTTTTCTTCGTTTTTTCGTAGTTGAAACTTGCATAAGAAATCATATATAATATTAGTCTTAAATCATATATTATATTAAAAATCATATATGATATTACTGATAAATTACATATGATAAAATCATATATGATATTAGTGTTAAATCATTTAAGTTTAATGCAATCACATGTAATTCGATGTTAGTGTTATATCATATATGATTTTATACGAATATTCAAATTAATTTTTAATCACATATAATATTCTCATGCAAGTTTCAACAACAAAAAACGTGAAAAAGGTGAAAAAAATGAAAAAAAAATTGTCGAAAGTATATCAAAGTGGATATCTATGGAAAGATAATTAAATGTTCGTCGTGATGATATATTTTTTTTCGCTTAATAGTTAACGGTTTAAGAGATATTTAAGTTTTAAAAAAATAGGTAAAATAATAAAATCCTTTTAATCACAGCCATTGATTTCTTTTTAGATGGATGATGATGATGATGATGAGTCCCTTGGCATCTAAACTTTTTTTGGTATCCAATATCACTCTACACTTACTTATTAGTATCTCCGTCCCACATTAAGTGTCCAGTTTGACTTTTTCAAGTCTTTTTTCTTTAATTTTGACCTTAATTATTTCTTTTTATGTTATATGATACTTGATTTAAAATATATGAATGGATAGAATTTTGTATGTATTTTTCATTGATGTAATTTTCATTAAGTATTATATAACACAAACAAAATATTTACGGTCAAAGTTGATGAGAAAAGACTCTAAAAAGTCAAACTGGACACTTAATATGAGACGGAGGGAGTAGCTTAATAAAAACTATGAATACGTATAACAAGAATTATAAAGGATCTATGATGATATGGACTTAGTTAAACATATATTATATTGCATAAAATTTAAAAATAACAACTTCAAAAACTATAACTAAACTAATCTAACTAAAAGATCGTTAAAATATTTATAAATATACTGAAAATTCACTTTTGTAATACGAAATGATAACAAAATACATAAAATAGTGAGTAAAATATTTGTTAAGAACTTTTTTTTAAAGGGAGAAAATTTATTAACTACTAGCAAAAGCTAGAAACCAACATTACAAGAAGACAATAGAATCTAAAGGTTTTTGCAACCAATTAACCTAAGTGAAACTAAACTTTGGATTTCTAAAAGAAATCTACAAAGATGATTGAGAAACTATAGAATCCCAAAGATCCGCCTTCTTAAGAGAGGAATTAGAAAAAAACCAAACGATTTCTAAAACTCCATATAGACCACATAAGATAGTCCCCTAGGATCCAGGACGATTAACGAGTCCATCAGATACTGCCTTCTCAACTTGTGTATCGAGACTAGGATGTAAAAAAAACAGACCAAATGAAATAACGAATAGTACAACCGAAGTCGCCAAAGCCATCTGATCATAAGCTCAATCGAACGACCACTCCAAAAAGGCGTTCTATAACAAACTGGAATATCAAGCATCCACTACCTCATACTTAGTCCCAACAAATCTATCGCCATACTCGCAGACAAAGAAAAATGTGGCGTTGAGTCGTTTCGTAAGCTCATACAACCAAGAGAACAACATTGACTTGCTTAAAAGCTGATTATACATGAAACTGCATATACAAACCAACCAATTCCTGTGCATACCCGGTTTTATCTAGTCATATTCAACCCTAGAATGGCGTGCATTCAGTTAAGCACAAGAACTCCAAATAAAAAAAACAATGTAGCTTTATAGCGGGATTACGATTTCCAACAGTATTTATATAGAACAATGCGAATCTAAGGTAATAAATGAGCGATCAATAGAGCGAACAGTACACAATGACTTTATAGGTACGATTCCAACGAGTAGCATTAGAATATGTATCTAAGGTATTAGAGTCGATCAAAGAGCGAACAGACACAACGGAAAACCCAAAGGAAACATCTACCGACCATTGCCAAGAATAACATTGATCCGTTAGCACTACATTCCCGATCTTTGCTTGTAAAGCTGAGAGTTGGGACATTTCAGCTCCTCATCTCGGATATCGCCTAAAAACGAAACACCAATCGTGAAGGGATAACCGGTTCGCAATGGAACAATGTTTATCCATATCAAGCAAGAAAATACGAGGGAATTGTAATTTACGAGGCTCATCTCCGCACCAAATGTCCTCCCAAAACTGGCTGGAAGCACCATTTCCATTTTTTCAAACACAAAAAGAGAACAAGTCGATTCCTTTTTGTTTGACACACTTAACATAAGATAAAATACCACCCCGCGTACTTAAGCTAGAGCAATAACTAGAGGCTTCGTTAATACCACCTTGAGACCCATAAATGTTTTTTTATAACTCTCACCCAAAAGTCGGAAGAACGGCAAAGAAATCTCCAAATCATGTGAACATGAGACCAATATTAAGCCCAAAAATACTACCAATACCCAAATCCTTGCTAGCTAAACATTTCTTCCATCGCACCTTAGTAATTTTTTCTCATCTTTATCCCACCTAAAATGAAATTATTATGCATCGACTCCAACTTCATTTGAATGGAGATTGGCATCATATATATCGACATATAGTAAGTAGGGAGGCACCCAAGCACCGACTTTAATTACAAATTTTGTTCGTGTGGTTTGTCATTTTTTCACTCGCTGCAACTCTCGAACTTTAATTACAAAAAATGTCATTGATGTTCGCGTTTTGTTACATTCAGTGTCTTTTTCACAAACACCCATTAGTTTTTTCGTTAGTGACCCTCACGTGCGTTCCGCGTGAGGGTATTTTAGTCATTTTAGTGTTCCCGCTTAAATATAACCACTTTGATTTGTCTTCCCAAGAAATTCATCGTTCATAGGGACTAAATTTGCAATGAAAACAACTGCAACACATTTTTATCAAACACATTTTAGTAGATTCGATAACACGTTCAGAACACCAATCATATCACACACACAATCAAACATAGTTACTCATGCATTTTGGCACGTTTGAGCACGCGGTTCGTGATCCATGATCTTGGGTCTTATTTATGG
The DNA here is from genome assembly GCA_026074375.1 of Tanacetum coccineum. Lineage (NCBI taxonomy): Eukaryota > Viridiplantae > Streptophyta > Magnoliopsida > Asterales > Asteraceae > Tanacetum > Tanacetum coccineum. The sequence continues at coordinate 15,336 of BQNB010086258.1, read as the reverse complement.
TAAGCTTTGATTCCTCTTTATTTGGTTGCAATTTTTTTCGAATAGCTAGTTAAGGACATGCAAAGTATGTGTGAAACGTAGCTTATGTTAAATTTCAAAGTTTTTTTTCCAAGATTCTTATGGAAAACTGTTCACGCTAAAAATCCACCACAAATGGTGACTTTACAAAACCACCAGACAAAAGATATCAGTTTACATATATAGACTATGTTGACCTTATTAACGGTGACCTATTTTCCAATGATGAGTTTGTTGGAATGTTAGAGGAAATAGGTGAAGGGGAGGATAGGATTTTGTTCACCTATTTTAAGATCTCAGGTCAATCTTTGGATGATAGGTTGGTTTCATTAATGGCGGTTGAAGATGTGCTTACCTTGTTAAACTGCGTACATAGGTTTAAAGATATTAAGGTTTATATCGAAACTGACATGTCATTAGTTGACTAACACATGATGAAGGTGAGGGGTGGCAAGGGCAAGGGTGTAGTGATTGAAAAGATAGTGGAAGATGATGTGGTTAATGAAGCTGGAAAAGAAGAAAAATTGTTGTTGATGGAGTGACAAGGTCCCAAAATAATAGGAAAGAAGGAAAAACATGTTGAGACTTCAACAAAAGCTTCAGCCAGTAAGGTTTATCATCTGTTTGAATGTAGTAATGATGAGAATGTAGGTCTCATAGATTTTGATGATGAGCTGTTTCCACCATGGTTTGCTAAAAAAGTATGAAAAAGAAAGGAAAATAAGAGCTTCTGATGCCTTCACTTTCAGAAATCTCTTGAAAGAGATTGACTTTGAACTTGAGCATGGCAATGAGGAAATGAAAGAGAAGCTAAACCAATAAAATGTTAATTGAAAAGAGGTAATGGAAGATATAAATTCAAAATTTGAAAACATTCTTGATAAATTTGGTCAAAATGATGTAGAGATGTCAAATGATGTTGTTGAACAGCGTATGAATGAACCTATGTTGAAATTAGTGATCTAATACCCTATTATAACACTAATAATATACGAGCCACTCATTAGAAATAAAACACATATAGCATATATAATTAACATAAATACATAAAAGGAAACCGCGTACCTTTTAGCAAAAAAGCTATCGAACAACAAAGCTTAATTGAGAAGCACGAAACTTCAAACCGAGTTACCAAAGTAGGTAACCTCTACGTCTATCCACACTCCACGTCTACCAACGCTACCCGAATGCTAATTCACCGACTAACAATAATCGAAAACCACGTTCCTGATATACTAGAAAGTCAAAGCTCAAAATTCCTTACTTGGGGATCTCAATAGATCGACTAGATAGAAGAGAAAAGAGAGAATGGGATGAGAAAACCCTTGAGTATTTATAGTGAATGATTAGGGCGACTTAACTTTGGGAAAAAACTACCTAATTTTGTCACAAACACCCCCTCCCTTCTCTACACCTTATCCCCCCCATAGCATAAAACATCCCCTCAAGTTTGATATTTTGTCTATTTAATTACTTATGTACTTTAACGATTATTTATTCATAACACAAACAATTAACGACCATTAAGTATAATTGTCAAGTAATTAATATATATAATAAATATACACTTATATTATTATATATACTAATAGAGTAGCATCTTTGTGTATAAGTGTGTTACCCCCACAGGCTTACATATTTCTAGCTGTATAAATATCCATATGACATGATCACTTCGCAACAGCTCCCACTTGTGAACGTCATCGTCTTAGTATATAACATACTAACATTGACATGCGTCTAGCAACATCATCATTGCTCTCAGAAATACCTGAGTGCTGTTTCGTTAAACTTCCCAGTATCAATAGTTTAAGTTAATTCATCCTTTTGTTTCAGATATGGATCAAGGTCATTTCATAATTTAACGATTCTATTTATCGTATCTGTATTGATCTAGATTCCTAAATGTATAAAGAATAATCTTAACTACACTTTGGGCACGACCATGCAAACATCTAATCAACCCAACGAGGGGCCCAGTAAGTATCTAACTCTTAAACACGTGGAGGAACAAATTCTATTTGACTACAAGTGTTTTATATATGCTTCATAACATTTCTGAAAGTAGCCTTTATAACTACCTTATTAAGGATATCGGTTGACTAGAATCAAGAAAATGCAATCCACACAAGCAAAACCTGCTTGCATCTAAAGTCTAAGGAAGAGTATAAACTCTACCATATGTGCAACTCACTTACGCTGCGTTCTCGAGTTTTTAAAAAGAGGAAAAGAAAAGAAGTGATAGGCAAAGAAAAGAAATGAAAAGAAAAGAAAGAACACGGTTTTATTATATTTTTGTTTTGAAGATGGAAGGAAAAGAAAAGAAAGTTATCCTATTTTATGTTCTTGAGTTGTGTTGAAAGGAAAAGAGAAAGACATTTTTATAATTATTCCCTTTCATGCATAAGTACAGTGAATAATATTACATTCTAATAGTAATATTTTAAGGGGCATAATGGTCATTCTTTAGATCTATGAGTCTCTTTCCTTTGCAATCCGGCCAAAAATGGGCGAAATGTTTTACAAGAAAAAAGCCCATCATTTCCCTTTCTAATCCCATCCTTTCTCTTCATTTCCTTCCTACAAAATTCTTAAGAACACAAATTTTTGTTTGCATCCTTTCTTTTCTTTTGTCAAAATAAAACTCGAGAACAGAGCGTTAATGATGCTGATCCATAAAGTGTTTTACACAAGGTAGGGTATCTAATATTCAACCACATTGAATAACATATGAGTTTGGCAGACACATTTTTATATATTCAACATAATAAGGCCAATCGCTCACATTTGTCTTATCTCAACAATATTCCCATTTTGTTAACTGATAATAGATATATTTTAGAATGCAACAAGTCATTCATAGATTTAAACATGCAAATCTATAACACAGTTATCATAAAATGAAAACAATAATACCACATATATTTATTCATTGAAAAAATAAAAATTGTTTAACATCTCTTTATCCAAATACTAAATAATACATCACAGATCTACATGAGACTAGTAGCAGGATGCACTCCAATCCCCATAGCATGGTCAAAATGCTTGGTATATGGCATCGGCTTCGTAAATGGATCAGCTACGTTATCATCTATGTAAACTTTCTTAAGGACAATCTCACCATCCTGAATAACTCCACGAATGTAGTGATATTTCCTTTGATAATGTTTGGGTCCTTTCATAATTCCAGGATCACTAGCGATATCTATTGCGACTATATTGTCGCATAACATCTCCATAGGTCTTTTATTGGTTGGCATGACATTTCCAAGTCCATCAATAAATTTCCTCATTTAGACGGCTTCCATCGAAGCTTTCGTAGAAGCAATTGTACTCGGCTTCTGTAGAAGACATATAAATAGTACTTTACTTAGCACTCTTCCAGTCCATGGCTCCACCATTAAGCACGAAAACATAACCCGATTTGGATTTGGTATCGTCTTTATTGGTCTAAAAACTAGTGTCAGTATAGCAAGTACTCCCTCCGTCTTATATAAAATGTCCACTTTTGACTTTTGAAGTATTTATTTTTCAACTTTGGCCTTAAATATATTTGTTTGTGTTATGTAATACTTGATGAAAGTTATACCAATGAAAAAATACATTTATAACTCAATCCATTTATATATTTTGCATCAAGTATTACATAACCCAAACAAAAATATTTAAAGTCAAAGTTGAAAAAGAAAGACTTTAAAAAGTCAAAGTGGACATTTAATATGAGACAGGGGGAGTAACTTTTAGCTCAGTTTTCGGATTTCCCCCATAAATAAGAACCATATATTTAGTATTCATCAAATACTTAAGAATAGTTTTAACAACAGTCCAATGAGCTACAACAAAATTTTGCTGAAATCGACTACATAAATTTTACACAAAGGCAACATCAAGTCTAGTGCATCCTACCACATACATAATAGATCCTATAGCCGAAGCATAAGGAACTCTTTGCATATGATTCACCTCATTAGGTGTATTTACACCTTGAGCTTTGCTCAAATTAGGCTTCTCTTGCATTGGAACACAACCACTTGGAGTTTTTCATCTTAAATTTCTTTAAGATTTTATCAAAATAAGCACTTTAACTAAGAGCAATTAACCACTTAGATTTATCATGGGTGATCTTGATTCCAAGGATGTATGCTGTTTCTCCTAAGTCTTTTATAGAAAAACACTTACAAAGCCAAGACTAAACATCTTGCAGCATTGTAACGTTATTTTCTATGATTAATATGTCATCAACATATAAGACTAGGAACGCAACATCACTCCCACTAGCTTTAACATATACACATGGCTCATCAGGATTTTGAGTGAAACCAACCTTCTTGATTTCCTCATCAAATCTCCAGTTCTAGCTTCTTGATGCTTGCTTTAATCCATAAATGGATCATTGCAACTTGCATACTTTGCGAGGATGTTTTGGATCTACAAACCCCTCAGGTTTCACCATATATACGCCTTCGCTTAGTTGACCATTCAAAAAGGGGATTTTGATATCAATTTGCCAAATCTGATAGTCATAAAACACGGCTATGGCTAAAAGAATCCTTATAGCTATAATGTCTGTAGCAGGAGATAAGGTTTCCCCATAATTTATGCCGTAGATTTGGGTATAGCCTTTTGCTACAAGATGAGCTTTAAAGTTACGTACATTTTCATCCATGTCCGTCTTTTTCTTGAAAAGCCATTTACTCCTAACAGTTCGACAATTAGGAGGAAGATCAACCAAACACCAAACTTGGTTAGCTTTCATGGATTGCATTTCCACATTCATATCATCAAGCTATTAATCAGATTCAGGATATGAAAATGCAGCTTTATAATTAAGTGGTTCATTAAGATCCCCTAATTTATGCTCTTGAGCATCTACATAGAAACCATATGTCACACCTCGTCAGTGGCAGAAACACGAGATGTGACGATACCATTCATCGCACAAGATACAAGATCATACACTTTATAATTTACATTCATAAAACTGAAGTTTACAGAAACTTTACAAGTTAAAAACTTGACATAATTCAAAACCACGACCATCTCGACCCAGTCCCCTTGGGTTACATCTTTTCTCTTCCAATACCAATCACATACCTTTGATTTGACACACCTGAAAATGATACTCGAAAACGTCAACAATAATGTTGGTGAGCTCGTAGGTTTGACCTTAAACCCAAAAGCTGTGCCAATATTTCAACAGTGGACAATAGTGCTATATGACAGTGAATATATGCTAACAATCCAAGACATAGCATCCCCGCTAGTCAATCACAATATGTCACTTACGCACCTAAAGGGCCTACCAGCTAGAGCACTATATTAGGGCGAACCACACAGAACCTTGCATGCCAAACACAGTACATGCAAGTACCACACAGAACCTTGCATGCCAAACACAGTACATGCAAGTACCACACAGAACCTTGCCATGCCAAACACAGTACATGCAAGTAAATCAACACATAATATTCACATAGCAGTCATAAGCACATATCTTGTCCCAAAAACAAAACCACATTTCGCACAGATCAATTCAAAACATTTCAAAACACATTTGAGTATCATTTTCCCCCAACGGAAAAACCAGTAAAAAGTGGGGCTACGAGAACTCACCTCAAGCAAGTCTTTAGCAACCCAATCTCAATCACACAAGCAAATGCAACGACGCCCGCACACGACCTAGTCCAGTTAATGTCCCAATTTAATCATCCAATTCCAAAACAATCTTCACGTTTGATGCATAGAGTTTAGACGCGTTGTACAATTACCCAAAACAGTTTAGTGGTGTGATGGTTGACGACTTAACTCCACAATCATATCAATCTCATTCCCCGATAATACATACTTATACTATTTAGAGAAAATAGATAAGTAATATAAATAAATATTTATAATTAATAATTATAAATATATTTCGACAAGTCCATTCGGTAACCCTTAGACACTTCAAAATAATCATTATACGGTTGAAAATGAAACGTTTACTCATAATAAACACATTAGAGAAGTTTCGAGAAAAATTATATTTTTCGTCTTTTAGTGAATTTATTAAATAAATAAAATAATTAAATATTATTTTATTATTTAAAATCAAAAATCATGTTTTTAAGAAAATTTCTAAGTATAAACTTTTTACGAAATTTCGACATGACCCGTACGTTTATACAACGTTTTCCAAGGTTTCAAACCTTATTTTCAACAATTTTTCACAAATTCGACACTTTTCGACAAAATTCCAAAATCTCAATCTTTAACGCTTACCAACACTTTTTCCCCAAAATATCATTCAATATCACTTCGTAAATACATTTCCACTTTCAAAAGTCCGTCAAAATTCTCATAACTACTAAATATCGCTTATTGGGCTTTAAGGCCCAACAAGGGTCCATTAGGACATTTATAAGTCCAAAATATAATCCAAGTCCAAAACCAAGGTCCATTTACATATATAAGTATATACTTATAAGTAGAAAACTTCCGTTTTTAAACGTCTCAATGGTAAAATTCTTTCGAAAATTTGACATGACGCCGAACCGTTTTTATACTTTTCCAAGGCCTATCCATAACCTTAAAACCAAAAACACTTTTTCCAAATATTCGACATTACTGACATCATCGATATTTTCAACATATTTTATCAAAACGTAGTAAAATAACCTACTTTACATCCGATAAGTCCAACAAAATCTCCCTTAGTCCAACATAATTCCTTTAGTCCTTTTATAAAGTCCATACATTCGTTCACTTGTTATTGGGTTTAATGGCCCATTATGGTCTTAGTTACTTAGCCCGATAGCAAAGATTAGTCCATACTCCTTTTCATAAACCCCAAAATACAAATCAACACAATGGACCTTAAACCCATTAAGTTATAACAAACATAAATCAAAATCCCATAACCGTGACTCATTAAGCCTGAACAATAAGCTACAAGCTTATAATATAAATAAGTCAAAACTAATTAAGCCATAAGCTTTTAATATAAGCCGAAAATCAATAAGCTCAAAATAAGCCAAACCCAAAACAAAATAAGCTATAAGCTAAACCATGGACCAAGTCCAATTACCATGTTCGTGTGGGCCGAGCCCACCTTTATGTCGGACCGAATAAACCAAACGCACCCTTGTTGGGACGAAACCAACCCAAAAGTACCCTCGTTGGGCCGAAACCAAACCAAACGCACCCTTGTTGGGCCGGAACCAAACCAAACGCACCCTTTTTGGGCCGAAACCAAACCAAACGCACCCTTATTAGGCCGAGCATAGCCAAATGGGTCGGTTGGGCCAAGCCCACACCGAAACCCTTTATACCAAAAATCCCATAAGTTCTATAAGTTATTCCCTAGCTTATTGAATAAGCAAAACCCCCCGAATAAGCCCTTATAAGCACTTTTACAAAAATGAAAAATTACCACAACAACCATTTTATTTAAACTCAAAAACCCTTTTCTTCCTTTCTTTTATAAGCCGACGCACAACACCCCTTTATATTTATTCGTTTTCAAGTTTCGACCTTTTTGACGATCAACTTGTACAACTAGCGTCTAGACATCACCGTAATCACAAAAGTACAACTTAAATTCAAAGTTTTATAAAAACTTACTTGTTTGATGAGCTTGGTTCGATCGAGACGCGCGTGTAAGACTAAAAACCTTGTTTCTACAACCCGAAACTACTAGCTATCAACCCAATAATATATTCTTAACCCGTGTTCTTGGCAAAATCTTCAAAATCTTTGTTTTTCTTCTTCCTTGTGGTTCGGCCGAGTATAAAGAGAAAGGAAGAGATAAATTGTTTTATGCTATTTTGAAATGAGATATTGAGTGAAATGGTTGTGGTTATGGTGGTTTTAAGTGTACTAAGGAGACATATTAACTAAAAAATAGCCTAAGTCTTTCCATAGTGAATTACATCAACCACTAAGGTTTTGTCTTTTCAAGCGAGGTTTCTTATGATCCCCCTAAAGACTAAGTCTTTCCACAATCCAGTCCTACACTTTCTCACGATCAATCCATATCCGACCACACAATCACGATAACTTCTCATGCTACCTCTTAGCTTCAAAATTCCTCCATTTTAGGTCTTACTGCCTCAGTCGGTTATCAGGATATGATCCCGTCCTCGACGTGACGACAGCTCTATCAGAATTGGCATTGCCAAATCTTTCCGGTTATTCTACCAATGGGACTAACCCTACGGGTATATGTCCTACACAATACGACTCATACTCTACTTTTCCATTACTTACACACTCAAAAATCCTTAAGCAAACCTTACTTGGTCAATAATCCCGGCTCTACCCATCTAGGAAGGCCGTTCTAAAATCTATACCACATCATCACACGCCTTAAACTTCTCCAATTCAATCCTACTCAACAGGTGTCTTAAATCTCACTTCACTTAGGTAGGTCAATTTACCTCTCAAAACTTACACAGTCAAACGTATGATCAGGTTTCCAAACCGATCACCACAACTCTTTCCATTACTCTCTGTGACCACTCACGGTCTATTTCTTCCTATCATATCTCCTAACCAGACGGTATAATTGGTCAGCCCGAATACGTTTCGAGCTCACAGAACATACTACTACATCTCACGCCACATCCTAATAAGGAAGTGGGTATCCGCTCTATCGCGAGCAACCAATCGCAACGCACTCACACACGGGCAAAACTGCGCTCTCAACTAACACGGAACAACACAAAATACTGCTATCCACGAAGACCGAACAACATTTCCTTCACTAATACGAAACGGTTTAAATACAAATCACCTAATAACTAGAATGATCCGCCATAACCACCATTACAAAAAGAAACTCTCCTAATCATAATCGTCACTAACCGATGCTACCCGGTTTAGTGATATATATATAGAAACTACTAATCCAAACCTCATATACCTGCTAACCCAAACCTTATATACCCTACGCACCTCCTCTGGGCTCTTGTCCTCTCCTCATACCGTCAACGACCTCAGCCAACTCTAATCGCGCACATCTCTCCTCAACAAGCTATAACCGTAAATCCCGGTTCTCTTCCTGCACATCACTAATGGCATGCCACAGAGCTACTCTCTGTGCATCTGTCTGACCTGCCCATGCCTCAAGGGCTAACACTGGTCACCATATCTCTCCAAATGTCACTGCAACTCTCTCCTGCTCGTACTCTAAACTCCTAAACCGGTACCTCTAGGAGAAAATCTCATCTCTAACTGCCTCCGACCTAGTAAGTAACTCTCCTATGTCCCTATCATACCTCTTAAACAGAGCAGGCGATAGCTCATCCAATCGTACTGCATGATCACGAATCAATCCCCCATGCATCTCGACTTGAGCTCCCAGCACAGTCAAAAATCCCTCAGTCTTAACTGCAGTGGGTGTAGCTATAAGAGATGGTACAATCAAAGGTATCATAGGTGATGAAATAGGTGATGGAACATCAGAATGTGATAGAGAAATGAGAAGTGAACCAGAAGTCCACTCGGGTGAAGGTGGTGTCTGTACAGGTGGTGCTGGTGGTGGGTAAGCAGGAATATCAATATAAATCATACCGTCCTCTGGGTCTGTCCATGTGGTAAGTGTGGGTTGTCTAAATGCTGACACCCTCTTAGGTCTCTCGAACTCTGGTGCCGATCCAGAACCTTGTCCGACCTCAAACGTACTGTATACATCACCCTCCTCTAATGCTAACTCACAGCACCTCAACGCTCCATACCCAAGTCCTAAAGGCACACTCACAGCTGTCTCCACAACTAGAGCTGCCTGCTGCTGACCCCCAGGTGCAGCCTCCTCATCCTCCTCTAAACCGAGTCTATCACTCTCTACACTATGACCCTTGTCGTCTATACCACGACTCTCATCGTCCCTACCATGTCTCTCATCATCTAAACCATAGCCCTCATCGTGCATACCGGGGCCCTCGCCCTCGCAGTAAGACCCTCGTCCTCCGCAGCAGGATCCTCATCCTTTGTAGTAGGACCCTCGTCCTCTGCGTCCTCACTCACACTGTCAGAATCCATACTCTCATCCATCTCCTCATCCTCCTCCTCGTCATCCTCCTCACTATCCTCTACTAACTCAGACGTACCTCGATAACGTTTCCGGGAAGGAAGGTCTGGTGGCGACACAGATGGCGAACTCTCATAAAAGGACCAAAACCTCTTACGGAGCGCGGACTCAGACATAGCTGCCACCTCTGCCATACTGGCAGAGAGGCCCGATGACATCGCATGTGGAACGCGCACAGCCATACGTGCGGTCCTGCGGAGAATGGGAATCAAAACGGATGAGGTACTCTCAGATAGCGATATAGGTGGTGCTATAGCGAGGGGTGACTCAAGTGTCTCAGTATGTATGGGGTCCTCGAAAGGCTTGGACTCAGTCTCTGTCCCATCCAAATAAGCCTGCCTAATGGCCTCATAGGGATCCTCAAAAAGTGGCACGGGCACTCAGGAGCTCTGGGCTCCGTCAGCCTAGGTGGAACTCTTCGGGTCAACAAACACTGAGGTAGACATCCTGTGATAACACGATAAAAGGGTATAAGTATAAAATATTTTTATCTAAATTATCAACATCAATATGCTTACATATACAAATCATTATAGCGTTTGAAATTAGACGTCCGTAACCGTATATATACATACATACATACATATATATACATACATACATATATATACATACATACATATATATTATATATATATATCTCTATATATTATATTATATATATATATATATATATATATATATCCTTATATATATATATATATATTAAATATAACGGGAAGAATATGAACAACGATTAATCACCGACCAGGTTCGATACTGAACAACTGGCCAACACATAAAACATATATTCCACCAAAAGATAGTTCCCAAATATCACGTCGCTTACTGGGACTATCCATAAAATTCTCAAGGGCAAACAGCATACTCTCAGGGCAAGCTTGGCCAACAGTATAATGGAAACAATCATCGCCACCCGTGACGACTTTACTTACACTCTCTAGGCATCGCCCACTACTACTAAGGAAGCATGGCAATCCTAAAGTCACCATAATCTCAATAGCAACTACTCGACAAGTGGTCTCATCAACTGTGACTATCCTATCATGTGGTGGGGGGCCACATGACTCATCACGCCCGTTCCCTCCGCTAACATAACTTGGGAATAACTAACCTATATGGGGTTAGGTGCCTGCCTGAAGGTAAGCAGAGGGGAGAGGCGTAGGCGTAAGGGTGTAGGGGTTGGGGTGGGGGGGTGCGGGGGGGGGGTGGGGGCGCGTTGACCGGGTTGGGGGGGGTGCGGGGGGGGGAGGTGCCAGCATGAAGTGGTGTGTGGTGAGTGGAGGGGGAGTGGGAGGGGGGGGGGGGTGGGGGGGAGGCGGGTGGGGGGGTGGGGGGGGCGGTGGGGGTGGGAGGAGGTGGCATGTTATGGGGGGCGGGGGTGGGGTGGGGTGTAGTGTGGGGTCTGGGGGCGGGGAGGGTCGGACGGCGGCGGGAGGGGGGGGGGGGGGGTGGTGGGGGGGAGGGAGGTGGTGGGTGTTTGTGTGGCGTGGGTTGGGTGGTGTGGGGTGGAGGTGAGGGTTGGGGGGGGGGGGGAGGGGTGGCGGGGGGTGGGGGGTGGGTGGAGGTAGGCGGGAGTGGGGGGGGAGGGGGGGGGGGGGGGAGTGGGGTGGGGGAGCGGTGGGGGGGAGGGGGGCGGGAAGTGGGGGGGGGGGTGCGGTGGTGGGGGGGGGTGGAGGGGAAAGTGTGGCGGGGGGGGAGTGGTGGATGGGAGTGGGAGAGGGTGTGTGGCGGGGGTGGGACGTGGGGGGTGGGAGGTTGAGGGGGGTGGTGGGGGTAGGGGGGGGTGGGGGGAGGGGGGGGGGTGTAGTGGGGGGGGGGTGGGCGGGGGGGGTTGGGGGGGGGTGCTGTGGGGGGAGGTGGAGGTGCGGGGGGGGGGGGCGGGGGGGGTGGATGGGGGTGATGGGTGGGGTGGGGGTGGGGTGGGGCGGGGGGGTTGTGTGTGTAGCGGGTGGGGCTGGGGGTGGGGTGGTGGGGCTGTGGGGGGGTGGGGGGGGGGGGGTGGTGGGTGGGGGGTGGGGTGGTGGGGGGGTGGGGGGGGTGTGGGGTGTGTGGGGGTGGAGGGTGGGGGTCGGGGAGTGGGGGTGGGGGGTAGTGGGGGGGGGGGCTGGGGGGTGGTGAGAGGGGAGTGTGGAGGTTGTGGGGGTGGGTGGGTGGGGGTGGGTGGGGGTGGATTGGTGGGGAGTGGGGGGGTGGGGGGGGGAGGGGGGGGGGGGAGGGGGGGGTGGGCGGGGGGAGGGGCGGGGCACTGTGGGGGGGGGTGTGGGGGGGCAGGGGGGGGGGTGGGGGTGGGAGGCTGGGGGAGGGGGGGGTGGGGGGTGGTTGTTTTTGGGTGGGGGAGACGACGTGGGTAGCGGTGGGGAGGTGGGGGGTTGTTTTGTGGGGTGTGTGGGGGGGATGGGGGGGGGGGGTGGAAGGGGTGTTGGTTGGGAGAAGGGAGGGGTGTGGTGGCAGGGGGGGGGGGGGGGGGGGGGGGGTGGAGTGGAAGGGGGTGTGGGGGGTGGGTGGGTGGGGGCGGAGGCAGGGGGGGGGTAGGGTGGGGGGGGGGTGGGGGTGGGGGGGGGTTGGATGGGGGGGGAGTGGTGGGGGGGGGGGGTGGGGGGGGGGGGGGGGGCGGGGCTTGTTGGGGTGCTGGGGGGGTTGGGGGGGGGGGGGGGCGCTGGTGTGGAGGGGGGGGGTGTGGTGGAGGGGGCGGCGGGGTGTGTGGTGCATTTGGGGGGGGGGGGGGGGGAGGGGGGGGGGGGGGTGGGTGGGGGGGGGGTGTGGGGGAGGGGGGGGGGGGAGTGGAGGGGAGTGGGGGGGGGGGGTCGGGATGGGGGGTGGGGGGGTGGCTGGGGGGGGGGGGTGGGGGGGGGGGGAGGGGAGGGGGGGTGGGTGTGGGGGGGGCTGAGGGCTGTGTGGTGGTATGGGGGGTGGGGTGGGGGGGAGATGGGGGTGGGGGGTGGAGGGTGGGTGGATAGGTGTTGGGGGACGTGGTGTGTTGGGGGAGGTGGGGGGGTGGGGGGGTGGGGGGGGTTGGGGGGGGGGGGGGGTGGGGGGGGGGGGGTGAGGGGGGTGGGGGGGGGTAGGGGGGGGGAGGGGTAGAGGAGGTGTGGCGGGGGGGGGTGGGGGGGAGGGGGAAGGGTGGGGGGGCGGGGGGGGGGTAGTTTTGGGGGGGGTGGGGGGGGGGGTGAGGGGGTGTGGGGGGGGGGGGGGGGGGGGGTGTTGTGGGGGGGTAAGGGGGGGGTGGTGGGGGGGGTTGGGGGAGGGGGTGGGGGTGGGGCGGGTGGGGGGGGGGGGGGGGTGATGTGTGGGGCGGGAGGGGGGGGGGGGGGGGGGCGGGGGGGTGGTGGGGGCGGGTGGTTGGCGGTTGAGGGGGGGCGGCGGGGGGGGAGTTGGGGTGTTGAGGGGGGGGGAGGGGGGGTGGGGTTGGTGTTGGGTTGGGGGTGGGGTTGGGGTGGGGGTGGGGGGGGTGGGGAGGGGGGCGGGGGTGGAGCGCGTGGCGGCGGGGTAGGTGGGGGGGGGGAGTGGGGGGGAAGGGGAGTGGGGGGGTGCGTGGTTGAGGGGGGGAGCTAGGGGGTGAGGTGGGGAGGGTGCCTTGGGGTGGGGGGGGGGACGTGGTTGGGGGGGGGGGGGGGTTGGGGGGAAGCGGGGTGGGGGGGTAGGGCGTGTGGGGGGCTGGTGGGGGGGAGTGGGTGGGGGGTGGCTGAGGTGGGGCGGATTAAGGTCACGTCGCTACCTGTGACTATCCATAAAATTTCTCAAGGCAACACGCACTACTCTAGGGCAAGCATGGCCAACATAAATTAACCAATCATCGCCACCCGTGACGACTTTACTTACACTCTCTAGGCATCGCCCACTACTACTAAGGAAGCATGGCAATCCTAAAGTCACCATAATCTCAATCTCAACACTCGCAAGTGTTCTCATCACTTTACATCCTATCATTTTTTGGTGGTCACATTACTCACACATCCCTTCCCTCCTCTAACATAACTTTTGGAAAACTAACCCTATCATTTTATAGTCCTTCCTGAATTAAGCATAGTTGATCAGGCTATGCGTAATTTAGGAATAATACCATGAACTGATCAGGTTATTTAATTATCGCCATGTTTGAGGTTTTATTAAAAATAGACTTCACTTTCTGGTTATAGTTGCGCTTTTTATTTTATAAAAACCGGCATTCTCTATAACCTTGGCTCTAATACCAATCTGTCACACCTCGTCAGTGGCGGAAATACGGGATGCGACGATACGATTCATCGCACAAGATACAAGATCATACACTTTATAATTCAAAACCACGACCATCTCGACCCAGTCCCCTTGGGTTATATCTTTTCTCTTTCAATACCAATCACATACCTTTGATTTGACACACCTGAAAATGATACTCGAAAACGTCAACAATAATGTTGGTGAGCTCATAGGTTTGACCTTAAACCCAAAAGTTGTGCCAATATTTCAACAGTGGACAATAGTGCTATATGACAGTGAATATATGCTAACAATCCAAGACATAGCATCCCCGCTAGTCAATCATAATATGTCACTTACGCACCTAAAGGGCCTACCAGCTGGAGCACTATATTACGGCGAACCACACAGAACCTTGCATGCCAAACACAGTACATGCAAGTACCATACAGAACCTTGCATGCTAAACACAGTACATGCAAGTACCACACAGAACCTTGCCATGTCAAACACAGTACATGCATGTAAATCAACACATAATATTCACATAGCAGTCATAAGCACATATCTTGTCCAAAAAACAAAACCACATTTCACATAGATCAATTCAAAACATTTCAAAACACATTTGAGTATCATTTTCCCCTAACGGAAAAACCAATAAAAAGTGGGGCTACAAGAACTCACCTCAGTCCGCAATCAAAGCAACCGCACAATCCCTAATAAGGCAGAACACAAACAATCTCTATGCAAGCACACAATGTACCCGACAACGACCTAATTAATACTAAAAATCAATACTCGTACAAAATTATCTTATTGTACAAGTGTTCGCCTTAACTCACGCAAAATCCTCATTTTCATCCCAAAATCCCATTTCCAATTCATATCATTCCAACTCGTTATCTGAAATCTTTAATTTATTACAAAAACCATCGTCTTATTACTAAGACTTTATCTCGTTATCAACACTTTATCTTACATTATGGTTGTGAGGTAATTACGCGAAAACGACTCAAAAACACTTGGGCAAAGTGAGACATCAATACAACAAAGCTTAAACA
>BQNB010086257.1:0-25092 GCA_026074375.1 Tanacetum coccineum | reverse complement strand
AAGCAACTAGAACTTTTATCCAAAGAATAAGCTTAAAAACAAGCTTAATTTTGACAGAAAGCTTAAGAAGCTTTAAAAGCTAAAAAAGCTAAGTCTTTTTGCTACTTATGGTCTAATAAACTAAGCTAAGGTTTAAAATAAGCAAAAGGGAATTAAACTAACTTAAATAAGCTAAAAAGGACAGGAAAAGCTACACTAAATAAGCTGTGGGAAGCTTATTATGACAAGGAAGTTTAAAGAGGCTAAAATGCTTAACTTGGACATTCAAATAAGCTAAAAAAAAGGAATAAGCAAGCTAAACTATCTAACTTAACCTAAAAGCTACTAGGACACAATTTGAGCTTATGGGATAAGCTCAATAAGCCAAAGTCAAAAAAAAATAAGCAATCCCTCAGCCTAAAGTGATGCTAAAACAGCCAAGAGGCATGTTTGGGCTTAAAAATAAGCACACAAATAAGCTTATCAAGGGCTGAGACTTTGAGGACTTAAACTAGAGCTTATAAGCTCTTAAAATAAGCCAAAAACTTGGGCTTAAATTGGCTTAAAGGCTGAGAACAATAAGCCTAAAGTTCCCCCTTTGCACCAGGGGAGCTTTAAGGCAAACCTCAAGGGCTTATTTGACAGCTTATTTTAAGCTGTCAAATAAGCTCTAAAATCACAAATAAGCCCAAACAGATTGAGTGCTATGGCAAATGGGCTTGTGCACCAATTTTCAGCTTTGGAAAAGCATTTTTACTTGCTTATTTTTGGCTGTGAAAAAGGTCTTTTGGCTTTTTACAAACTGTGACAGAAATGTTTGAGTTAATTTGACTCACAAAGTCAAAAGGACAAAGGGCTTGTGACAGCCCTCTTTTAACACACAAATCACACACTTTTTTGATGTACAACTCAAACCACAAGTGCTTAATCAAATAAGCACTTGTGGATTACTAAAAAAACTTCACAGTTTTGAAAAAGGTTCTTATACCTTTGAAAAACAATTTCCAACTAAAAATGTTTTAAAAAAACAGCTTAAACTTGCTAAAAAACTTAAGCTAAAATTAGCCAAAGTACCCCAACCCATGCAAAAACCTGTTTTGACCCGTTTTAAGGTTATGCCAAACACCCCTTTACTTAAAAACTGTCAAACCAAAGTGGGTTAAAAATCCATTTTTAGACCAAAACTTTGAAAACCTTTTATCTACTTCTACTTATTATGACCTATTTAAGCTATTTTAAAACTAAAAATCCTAGCTTATTAAGAAAAATAAGCTAGTTTCTCTACTAGCTTATACTTATACTTATGACCAGAAGATGATGCTTCAGAGTTTGGGTCTGGGGCGAACACATTAACAAATGGTTCGTGCTCAGTTGCAGCAAACGGATTTACTTCAAAAGAATGCTCAGTTGCAACACCGTGATGTACCGAAGATGATTGATGAGCCGAGGATGATGGTGAATGACTGCCTGATGGTGCATCGTGATCAAAGGAGATAGATACTGATGGACCGGTTGGAATGACCGGGGGTGGAACTGCGGGGACATGAGGCATCTGATGATCACCCGTTGGAGTCTCAAAATATTCATCAAACATCGGTTGAAACAGCAGCTCCAAATCTTTATTGGTGGGAGGTACATACGGAATAGCAGGAGCAGAATTAGGTACGAGCCCTGAACTTATAGGTCTAGGCGTCAAAAGGATAGGATTGGGTCCTGAACTGGAGTGTATAGGAGCCGTTTGCTCAGTCAGCTCATCGAATGTAACGTGAATAGTTTCCATTATTTGTCGGGTCCGTTTGTTGTAGATTCTGTAACCCTTCCTGTTTGGTGCGTAACCAACAAAGAACCCAATGTCTGCTTTAGCTTTCAATTTGCCAAGATCTTCGCTGTCGTTTGTTGGGTAGCAGAGAGCCCCAAATATACGTAGGAAAGAGAGATCCGGTTTCTTGTCATGCACTAGTTCATATGGGGTTTTGTTGTGAAGAGTATGTATAAGGGATCGGTTTTGGGTGTAACAGGCAGTAGCCACAGCTTCTGCCCAAAGAAATAAGGGAGCCTTAGAGAATATCAGCATTGTCCGAGCAGCTTCAACAAGAGTGTGATTCCTTCGTTCAACAACGCCATTCTGCTGAGGAGTTCTCGGAACGGTCTTCTCATGAGTAATGCCAACGCTTTCATAGAAATCTGTCAAATTTTTATTAACGAATTCGGTGCCATTATCAGTCCGCACGAACCGGACAGTTTTGTTGAGACCGACTTGAAGTTGTTTTAACAGATTGATTACAAAAACGGGAGTCTCATCCTTGGATCTCAAAAACTTCACCCATGTAAACCTGGAGTAGTCATCGACTATTACCAAAATGTATTTCTTCCCATTTATACTCTGCACTCTTAGCGGTCCACATAAATCCATGTGAAGGGTGTGTAAAACTTCCGTAATGGTGTTAATCGTCTTGGGTTTGTGGGTAGCTTTCCTGCTCTTTCCAAGTTGACATGCTGAACACAAATGATCCTTTTCAAACTTCAACCGAGGTAAACCTCTAACAAGATCTTTACGAGCTAGATCATTGAGAGTGCCAAAGTTTAAGTGATTCAGGTGACGATGCCATAACCAGGATTTGTTCTTGGAGGCTTTAGACAGTAAGCAAATGGGAGAGGACCTCATCATATCTTCAACAGAAATGGTGTATAAGTTCGTACCATGACTTCCTTTAATAAGGTCGACACCCTCTAAGTCTCGGACAAAGCATGTGTGCTTTCTGAAGGCAACTTCAAGATCTGAATCACAAAATTGACCGACAGAGAAAAGGTTGTGTCCAAGTCCTTCTACATAGTATACCCTGGAAATTACACTGTCACCAATGACATAATCCCCATATCCCATAATTGCACCAAAATGGTCGTTTCCGAATCGAACAGTCCCAATAAACTTTTTCACGAAATTCCTGAGCCGTGAGCGATCTCCAGTCATATGTTTTGAGCAGCCTGAGTCCAAATACCAGAGAACGATCTGTACAACCTGCATTTGAACAAAGGCGAAAATGGAGATTTGGATACATTGGATCCCCAATTGCTATTGGGGTCCGGTTGGTTAGTGCACGCAAGATTATATGCTACAAGGGCACTAGTTTCCTGTGGATCAGCTGGCAAACAGTTACACTTAAGAGCAGTAGACCTAACTAAAGGGCACTGTCTTCCTAACGGGAGAAGTTTACTAGTGGGCTTCCATTGTTTTGTAGGCAAGACCTTAGGTGGAGTATTCCTAGTTAAAGGCCACTGATCTCCTAAAGGTAATAGTCTGCCAGTGGGTCGCCACTGATGGCCGATGGTGGTAAACAATTTTCCTGTGGCCTTCCAAACTTGCTTAACGTGCTTAACCCGCCACACTTTAGTGGCAGAGGATTGCTTCACACACATCTCAGAACGCACAACACATTGATCATGATTAACAGAAATTAAGCATTTGTTACAAGTTTTGCAAGAAGTAATAGAATTCAAATTAATTACAATACGCTTATAGCTAATACTAGAATCACCACGATTCTTATGTTTCTCATTCGACTTATTCATCATAGAATGGGCTTCTACTTGTTTCAAGGCACTTTTAGCTGGCAGGGTCCTATCTTTCTTTGTATTGCTCCTAGGCTTTGACTTGCTAGCTGCTGAGGCACCATTTACTCCTGTAGAGGGAATTCCAGGAACGTTAGTCGAATTTATTTTATGGGTGCTCAACTTGTGGTGGTGTGTTATGAGTCGAGGTTTCACATGGTTTGACAAAAGTAACTCATTTTTTCCTAAGTGAATTGGTAGAGGCATTTTGTTTATTGCGAGGGCCAAAGACTTTAGGACACGTGCCAATTACATATTCTAACAGCTCCTGAGAGTGTTTAGTGTAACGGCAAGCAGATGCAAGAGAGGTATCTAATGGTCTTTCTACCTTAGCATCCTCTACTATTTCACGAAGGGTTTCTACATTTTCCTTAAGGCGTTTGATATAGTGTAGATGCACTTCCCGATTCTTCTTGAGTCGAGGGGGAATTGGTTCAACATCTATAGGATATCTACCAGGAGCCAGCACCTTAGGTTTACAATCAGGTATAGTGACACATTTGGAATTCTCTTTAAGTTGATCCTTAAGGTGTTCAATTTCAGATAACAAAGAGTTGTTCTGGTCAGTGGTTTTGGCACGCGTTATTTTAATTGAATCATACAACTCCTTATAATGCTGCTTAACTTTTGCATTTTCTGCCCTAAAGCATTCATTGAGATCGTGAAGGGCATTGAGCTTTGCAGTTAAATCTTTGTTCTGAGAAACTAAAGCCTTAAGGTCAAAAGTGGGATCTGTATCACTATTTTTCTTTGTTAAGCGAGAGATTTTCTCCTTTAATTCATGAATCGTATTGCCTCGACTTTGAATCTGTTCATTTAGTTTCCCAATCACAAACAGTGAATCAAATGAAGGAGCATCCGAAGATGTCACTGGTTTTTTGTTTCCAAAACGTTCTTTGAGATTTTGATACTTTAATTGTAAGTTGAAGTGTTCAACTTCAAGTTTGGAGAAATGTTTTATCATTGAGTCGTGATCATCATTTTGAATCTTGTTTCTCAGATTAAAATTTTCAGATTCAAGGTCGGCAATACGTTTCTGAGCACTAGTGAAAGCATCATGCATGTCAGAAAATCTAGACACGTTTAGTACAGAATCCGTTGTAGTATAAAACACATCTTTGGACAAGCATTCAGCAACTAAGTTCTCATTGGTGATTGATTGGTTTTTAAGCTAGACCTATAATATATAATATATAATTAAATATATATAATAAGTATAATCTAAAAATAAAAACGGCTTTCATTGCCCTAACTTTAGTGACTAGAGATTTTTAAATTCCTTCAAAATGTTCTTTGAGTAGATTGAAAAATGGAATTACTTCGGTTAAGTAACACCTTTTTGTTTGTTCAAAACCCCTTTCCCCTTCAGTTATGCCCGTTGGTGTGATACGCTTTTTACAAGTTTTCTCAAAATCCTAAAATAGTTGAGTAATTACATACAGACCAATATTTACTTGACTTGTAGTTGGAAGCGTTCGAGGGACCAGATGGGCCGGTGTATTGGGAGGATACACTGTCGCAGGTGGTAGGACAGGCAGGGGTGTTGCATTGGCCTTTAGCTCTTCGGCCTTTTGTTTTGCTAGATCTAAGGACCAAAATACTTCGCCAGTAAAAATTAGTAAATGAACAGTAAAAATTACGAAAAAATACAGAAAAATAGATTAAGCTACAACTATCCTAGGAAAAATACTAACTTGAATCCACAGCTTATAAATAAGCCAGGAATAAGCCCACAAGGGCTGAAAGGCTTATTGTGGTAAAATGTGGTTATATTAATAACCACTTGGGCTTCTAACGAAGAAGTCCCAAGGGCACAGCGGTAGGAGTGTTGGTATGAAAGAGGGTTGATGAGGGTTGAGACCCGGGTTCGAGTCTTGCTCACCCGGGTTTCCCCTTATCCCCTTTTTTTTTAAACTTTGAAAAGCAAAAACGTTGATAAGCCCTTGCTTATCAACTTTTGTAAAAACACTTTTTGAAAATCTAAAGAAATAAGCTGTTAAACAGCTTATTATGACAAAACCCTTAAACTTTTTATAAAACTTAACACCCACTACTATTTTGAACAAAAAGTTAATAAGCTAAGCTTAAAACTTAAAAAGCTAAATTAAAATTTTGAAAAGCACTTAAAAACTAATCTAAGACAGAAATAAGCTTGATAAATAAGCAGAAAATTGCAAGTAAAAAAACAGCTAGCTTAATTGAGCTTTAAGGCACAAGGACTTAAGAAAAGCTAACAAGAGGGCTTAAGAGACTAATAAGCTAAGGAAAACTGAAGATAAGCAAAAGAGACTAGCTACCCTAACCTAAATAAGCCCTATGCATAAAAATAAGCTAGATAAAACAGACAGATAAGCCAAACAAGCAAATAAGCAATGGGCAAAGATGCTGAAAGACAGAAAGCCTAGGGACACATTTTGGGCTTAAAAATAAGCAACAAAAGGGGGTCCTAAGGATTGAGCTTGTTGGGGCTTATAGCTGGACCTAAGGGCAATCTAAAAAGCTAAAAAGAACTAAGGGCTTAAGATACAAATAAGCTAGAAAAGTGGGCTTGAAAATAAGCCCCTAGCACCAGGGGAAATGAACTAAAAAAATGGGCTTAATTTGACAGCTCAAAATAAGCTGTCAAATAAGCTCAAAATGAAAAATAAATTGTAAACAGATTAAAAGAGGCTTATGAAGAGCTTATATTCAAAATTTCATTTTCTAAAAACAAATTAAACCTGCTGGTTTTTGCTTTTGAAAAAGAGCTTTTTTTTACTAAAAGATGACACCAAATTTTTTGGCAGTTTTGACTTAGGTAAACAAATGACTCAAGACTCTAAAAAAAAACTTGTTTAGACACTCACATAAGGACTCAAAACAAAGGTATGAAAGGACTTTACCAACTCCATTACAATTATAACACTTGACCGGTTTCCCTTGACCTGCATTGGCATTCCCAGCTCTATTCTGTGCACCCCTATTTCCTGCTGGACCATTTCCCCGAGCAAAATACCTCTGATTCTGTCGCTCTTGAACATTCTGAACAACAACCCGAGCATCTTGAATAGTTGCTTGATTTTGGGTGTTAGATGAGGTTCGAAGTTGATTGTTGGTCTGAGGAAGCGTTTCTCTGAAGGATTAGGCAATGAGTGCCATTTGTTTGGTTAGGTTGTCAAGAATTTCATCAGTTTGGGTGTATCCGGAATCAATTTGTGATGTTTCAAGGAATTGTGGATATTGTAGTGATTGAGGGTTTGTTGATGAAGAAGGATATTGATGAGGCTAGACATGTGATGATTGAGCATGAGGTTGGACCATTGACACAAATGCAAGTTGGTCATTCGTCACAGGAGTGATTCTTTCAATAATCAGTCGATCTTGTGCAACATGCTTCTCATGTTGTTTTAAGTATGCATACAACTGTTCGTGATTTGTCTCTTTTAGACCTTTGTTGAGTTTAACGGTTGTCACGAACCTATCCCATTTAGGTGACATATTGTTCATAAACTTGGAGTTCAGTTGAATGTTAGGCATTGTCATTCTGATATTCCTCATGTCGTTGACCAGCTTGTGAAAGCGAACATAGTACTCATTGATATTTTCACCTGGAAGCATCTTGAACCTCTCAAACTCATCGTACAACTGAGATTCTCTATCTTCTTTTGTGAGTTCAGAACCTGCAAGAAGCATTTTGACGTTGTCCCAAATTGCTTTTGCTTCAATGTTGTGATTGATGAGCTTGTAGATATCTTTGGGTAATCCTTGAAGCACAATATTGGTGGCACGGACATCTGCATCGTATCGTTTCTTCTCCGTGTCACTGAGATCCTCATATGTACGAGGCCTTTCTGGTCCAAGAAGGACACCTCCCTCAGGGGTAGTTCCGAGTGTATTCCTTGTGGTTCCAAGCTCAAATGGTCCTTGATCAATCGACTGAAGAATTTGCAATCCATTTTCCTTTCCCCTACAGTACAATCGGATTCGTTGTGACCATGATTCGTAATCAGTCCTATCGAGCATAGGAGGGCGGGTATCGGAACCGGCCGCTTGAATATCATCTGAATTACTGGACATGGTTGATTACTTGTATTATGATAAACTTTGGATCGGTACAATGATTAGTGATTGTATGTTAAAAGTGATGATTGTTTGTTGATTTAGGTGATATGTTGTTTGTTTGTGGTTTGGTTTGGTTTAAATAAGTTTACGAAATGTAATACACAAGTCTCAGTCTGGAAGTTAAGACAAAACGCAATGATGAGTCCTAGACAAAACGCAGTCTAGAAACTTAGACAAAACGCAATGGAGAAATTTTTTTGCCAGAGATTCTTTCCACCAAAACGCAATAAGGGTCTTCAACTTTAGACAAAACGCAGAGCCAAAACGCAACCCCTAATAAGACAAAATCTTCAAGCAAAACGCAGTGAGGTCTTCAAGCAAAACGCAATGGATGTCTTGAAGCAAAACGCAGTGAGGTCTTGAAGCAAAACACAGTGAGGTCTTGAAGCAAAACGCAGTGAGATCTTCAAACAAAACGCAGTGAGGCCTTCAAGTGGGCAAAACGCAACCTTCAATAACCAAAACGCAGTGACCAAAACGCAACCTTAAATACGACAAAACCCAGTACTGTTGTACTATACAAAACGACAAAACGCAGTGTACTATTTGAGGCAAAACGCAACCAAGAATGTCTCAGAGAGGCAAAACGCAATGAAGAAAAATACGAACTTTTTCACCTAAAAACACCTAAAAATCAACCTTTTGAACGTTTTTGCTTGGTTTCTTTTGTACAACTTGATCCTAGAAGGTTATAACAACTAAAAAACTCTAACTTTAACATCACAAACGTGAGAATCAAAGAGGGTCAAGAAAAAGACCACAAACCTTTAAAAACCAAACTTTTGATCTAAACTAACCAAGAAAACGCACACACAATCTATCTAATCATCCCATGGGCTCTGATACCAATTGTAGTATATTGGATATCACAATACAAGCTTAGGAATGATGGGTTGGCCAAACTTCTAGAGTGAGAAAGTGACTAGTCTAGTGAGAGAAAAACACCTTTAAGTGTGTGTATTATCAAATGAACTACCAACCCCTTCCCATGGCTGGAAAGGGGTATTTATACAAGTGTTTTGGTACCCCTAAATGGGCTATGAAGTGGGCTAACAAGTGGGTAAAGACCCGACCCAACACCATAAGTCGTACGGTAACTTAAACGATTAAAACTAAGACTACGAGCTAACCTATGCCAGATATAACATGGGGTAACTGAGTCTTTTACATGGATTTTCATAATCCTAACAGTCCGTTACGTTTTGATGATAAGATTCATTTTGCTAATTTGCTTCCTTTAGAAATGAGTAATTTCGATATTATTCTTAGTATGGATTGGTTGACTGATCATCGTGCTACTATCGACTGTTATTCGAAACGAGTCATCTTTGGCAATTTGAACAATCCTGAATTCATTTACCATGGTTCTCGACTTGGTAAGCCCTTAAAAATCATCTCTGCTCTCAAATCTCGAACGCTAATTTCTCACGGTTGTGAAGGTTTCTTAGCATCAATTAAAGACACTTCATTGGATGGACCTCGTCTCTAGAGTCATCCACTTGTTCAAAATTTTCCTGATGAGCTGTCAGGACTACCACCTGAGCGTGAAGTTGAATTCACTATTGAGTTAATTCCTGATGCTCAACCCATTTCTAAAGCTCCGTACAGAATGGCGCCAGTTGAGTTGAAAGAACTAAAAGATCAACTTCAAAAACTTCTCGAACGTGGTTTTATTCGAGCGAGCGTATTTCCGTGGGGCGCGCCAATTTTATTTGTGAAGAAGAAAGATGGTAGCATGAGGTTGTGTATTGATTATAGAGAGTTGAATCGTATTACAGTTAGAAACAAGTATCCACTACCGCGAATCGATGATTTGTTTGATCAACTCTAGGGTGCAAAGTTTTTCTCAAAGATTGATCTGAGGTCGGGTTATCATCAGCTACGTGTAAAGGAGCAAGACATTTCCAAAATAGCCTTTCGAACTCGTTATGGTCATTATGAATTTCTTGTGATGCCGTTTGGATTGACTAATGCTCCGGCTGTTTATATGGACTTGATGAATCGTGTCTTTCATGAGTACTTGGACAAATTTGTCATAGTTTTCTTTGATGACATATTGGTGTATTCAAAGACAAGGGAGGAGCATGAGGATCATCTTCGTATTGTGTTGGAAATTTTGCGTCAGAAGAAGCTATATGCAAAATTCTCGAAGTGTGACTTTTGGTTGGGGCAGGTGGCATTCTTGGGTTATATTGTATCAGCCGATGGTATTTCTATGGATCATGCTAAGGTTGAGGCTATCACCAAATGGCTGAGACCGACAACATTAACTAAAGTTAGAAGCTTTTTGGGACTTGTGGGGTATTATAGAAGATTTGTGGAAGGGTTTTTACTTCTTGCTTTACCTTTGACGAAACTTATGCGGAAAATAGAGAAGTTTGTGTGGAATGAAGAAAGAGAGAAGAGTTTTGAGGAGCTGAAAAGGTGATTAGTTTCTTCTCCCATACTCACTCTTCCTTCTGGAATAGGTGGATACCAAATTTATAGTGATGCGTCAAAGAAAGGTCTTGGCTGCGTTCTTATGCAACATGGTAAGGTTATCCCTTATGCATCGAGGCAACTAAAACCTTATGAGGATAATTATCCGACACATGACCTAGAGTTGGAAGCAATCGTTTTCGCTCTTAAGATTTAGAGGCATTATTTGTATGGGGAAACTTGTGACATCTTCACCGATCACAAAAGCCTCAAAAATATTTTTACTCAAAAGGAGTTAAATATGAGGCAGAGGCGTTGGTTGGAACTTCTTAAGGATTACGACGCAAATATTTAGTATCATCCTGGGAAGGCTAATGTGGTAGAGGACGTACTTAGTAGGAAGAATTCTGGAACTATGACTTGTCTCAAAATTCAACCCGAGATTATCAAAGATCTAGATCTCATGGAAGTCGGGTTAGTTGTTCGTGGTTCTAAAGGTTATA
Source organism: Tanacetum coccineum (assembly GCA_026074375.1). Lineage (NCBI taxonomy): Eukaryota > Viridiplantae > Streptophyta > Magnoliopsida > Asterales > Asteraceae > Tanacetum > Tanacetum coccineum. Next base: position 14,482 of record BQNB010086257.1, on the reverse strand, counting down.
TAGCTAGCCTTAAGATTGAACCTAACCTTATACTGCGGATTAAAGAAGCCCAGAAGGAAGATGGTGAATCATGGTCGGTGGTGCAAAATATGAAGAATGGTAAGTAGGAAGAATTTCGGGTGGATGAGCATGGTGTGATATGGTACGGTAATAGATTATGTGTTCCTGACGATTCCTCTCTTCGAGAAGCTATTTTGACTGAGGCACATAGTTCTCCTTTCTCTATTCATCCTGGTTCTACAAAGATGTATAGAGATTTGAAGCAAAATTTTTGGTGGAATGGTATGAAACAGGAGGTGGCTAGATTTGTGGCAAAGTGCTTAACGTGTCAACAAGTTAAAATTGAACATCAACGTGTAAGTCGTCTTCTTCAGCCTTTAGATATTCTAACTTGGAAGTGGGATCAAATTTCTATGGACTTTGTAACGAGGTTGCCTCGCACCTTTAAGAAGAATGATGCAATTTGGGTTGTAGTTGATCGGTTGACCAAGTCGGCTCACTTTTTGCCTATTCAGCAAGGGTACTCCGATAACAAGTTGGCAGCGATATTTCAGCAAGAGATTATTCGGTTACATGGTACACCTGCTTTGATCGTGTCTATTAGAGATCCACGGTTCATTTCACGATTTTGGAAAGGTTTGCAGAATGCTTGGGGAACGAAACTTAATTTTAGTACTGCTTTTCACCCTCAGACTGATGGGCAGACTAAACGCACTATTCAGACGCTGGAAGATATGTTGAGATCATGCACTTTAGAGTGGACTGGAAATTGGGACGAATATTTATGTTTAGTTAAGTTTGCTTACAACAATAGTTGGCATGCAAGTATTAAAGGGGCTCCTTTCGAGCTTCTGTATAGCCGAAAGTGTAGAGCACCCATTTGTTGGAACGAAGTTGGAGAGCATGTTATAGAAGGTCCGGAATTGGTTGAGGTGACGAATGAAAAAGTTTCCATTGCTAAAGAGAAGCTTAAGGAAGCTCGCTCACAACAAAAGAGCTACGCTGATCGTCATCGAAGAGCCTTGAAATTTAAACCCGGTGATCGTGTGTTTCTTAAAGTATCTCAGTGTAGGGGTGTTCGACGTTTTGGGTTGAAAGGGAAATTAAGTCCGCGATTTATTGGTCCGTTCGAATCTTAGATCGAGTTGGTGAAGTTTCCTATCGTTTGACGTTACCTCCACAATTATCTCATGTTCAATATCCGTTTGATAAAATTCGCGAAGATTTGTCTTTTGCTGAGGAGCCTGAGACTATCTTAGATCGTCAAGAGCGGGTCATGAGAAATAAAACCATTCATCTTGTTAAAGTTCTTTGGAAAAATCATCCCGCGCGTGAGGCTACTTGGGAAAACGAAGAAATGATGCGGACTGACTATCCACATTTCTTTTCGCGATTTGGTACGTTTCTGTTTAAGTTTCGACACTAATTTCGAGGCCGAAATTTTCTTTTAGAGGGGAAGATTATAATACCCTAAACTTATTAAAATATATTAGAAATAATTAAAGAAAATTACACTACTAGTATGACTACAAAATTAAACAAGTCAGTTCCTACCTCTAATACTATAAAATAAGAATATGATATTTTATAGTTCAAATATCAAATACCACGTTGATAAGCCTCACCATACAACTCGGTCCACAACTTCTTCCTTTCATCCCGTTATTTTCGAATAGTTGGTTAATACCCAGTATTATATATCTGCCTCACATCTTCTCTTCCAAGAAATTTCACAAAACTCTTTAAATAAAAGTTCGACACAAAAATTCGTTTAACATGAAAAAGTGAGTGTTTAAGAGTGTGAGTTTTGGGTTTATCGCTTATCAGTATTTAATCTTCTATAACGAGTTTAGTTGGGTCGTGGCTCGTGTTTGGGTTCCGTTTGAGTTCGTGCGGGAATAAGCTTTTGGTTCGCGATCTGTACGTTTAGTTGTTCGTGGTCATTGGGTATTGGGTTTCGATCCGCTGGAGGGTAATAGTTCCTGATTCAGTAGAGTTGGGTTTTTAGTTTCGATCGTATCTCGTCGAGTCTTAGTGATCGTGGTCTGTTGGTATTCATACTCGTTTTCGTTTCGATTCATTCGTGTTTCATTTTGAGGTACCACTTGAGCCTTATAAGTAATTTACGTTAAATATTATAGCCTTATAAATCACTATGAATGGGTAAATGGGTTGTTAAACATGCTGGAAGTTGTTTATGACATCTAAAACTTATTGACGACATAGATATGTATAATTACTAATGTAGATTGAGCATGAATTCTACTAATGTCAAGATTAAAAGATGTGTTTTAGTGGCTAAACTAGAATTAAGAAATCTTAAAATGGTTCATGGAAGCATTAGTATAACACAAGAAGAAGAAACCAACATGCATAGATATGGTCTTATGTAACGTGACATAAATTAATGTAGGACTTAAAACATGTTAAACTGTATGTTATTCTCGACTCGAATGATTTATTGCTTTCGAAACGGATTTGTTATAAATACGTTTTTAGTTATAAAAGTGTTTTCGCCTTTGACAAATAACGGAATATTTTGGCCATTTTCGAAATCGTTTTTATCATGGAGTTGTGCCAGCTTAATCAAATGCATGTGTATGGGTTCTAAAATTTGATTTTCTGAAGTGATGAGTCGAGTACACCATTGCTTTGCATGCATGTCTTCTACTTACGTTGAAAATTCTTAAATAAGTAAATTAATTAATAATAACACTAACTTATTAAATTAATATACCAAGGCACTATGAAAGCAATGTAAACAAGTAGTAAAAAGAAAAGGGTATAATAAACCTATAAATCGAAGGATAAAATAAAGTAGTAGTCAGTCTATCGCTAATTAATAATTGGTATCTGACTTTATGTAGATAATTTGAAGCGGGAGTAAGTTGTGTTTTCGAGTTCGCGTCGAATTGCTTTTAAGGTACAGATATTCTATCATTTCTTTTAAGGATTCTCATGACTTTTGCTCCGTATCTATTTGCCTTGTTGAAATCCCTATTTATGTTCCCCATCCTATGATTCGATATTCGTTTGCTATCCTATTTGATAACTTCGTTGAGCCTTTAAATTCGTTTGATATAAGTTTCATTTGACACTGCCATGATATAAGTTTATTCGTATGTTTGATCATGACCTTCTTTGGATATATCTTATGTTTGCTTCGATATGTTATATGAGCCCTTTCATTTGTTCCGATGCCTGAGCTATTAACTAGCCATGGAGGTACCATGGCTGCGTCATTGTGGCACCAATGGCGTGACACTATCTATGGCGGTGTGATCAGTCCACGGCGTACCCATTTTTGTGTGTGCTCTTTATGCACTTTGCCATATATGATTTGATTTGATTTGTAGGGGGCGTATAGATGCATCCTAAGCTAATATATGTAGGATTTGGATATGATTTGGTGCATGGCTTAGTGTGGTGCCAACACCCCATTGCACATTTGTAGGGTACATCAGAGCAGCTCCCATGTACAATTTGATATGATATGATATGTATTTGATTGTAGGGTCTAAGCATGTGGCATGCTTTAGACATTTGTTTCGAGCTCGGTGGGCATTTCTTTATGTTTTGTTTGACTATCTGTTTTGTTCAGTTCGTATGATATATGAAATCTCTGCTACTAGTTTATGGTGGTTCCATTTCTCTTACCTTGCATACTTGATTTATCCGTTTTTTTATATATCTGTTCACTGAGCTTTTTAGCTCAGCCGCATTTCTTTTATCCGCCGCAGGTAATAAGAGAGAAGCTGTGTTATGAGTGAAGAGTGCTTAGGAGCTCTTAGTGGACTGAATGGATGATAGTTTTCCCCATTTCATTTAAATTGCTAAAACTTTGGATTTTGTCTTCCGCTTAAACTCTGTATTGGATTTATTATCGTTTGAAGGTCATTATGTTCTAGACCTATTAATTCTGTTGTTTTGTTGAGGAGCTTTGTTGAATCATTTTTATGAGTAAAGTCTTTCACTTGCGTTGTTTTGATGTCATAAATGAGACATTTGACCCGTTCTCGAGTGGGGTGTTACACCTACACTTTATGCTTAATCATCAACAAAGGACATTTTTTGGTCATTTTCTACGGGACACTTTTTACTTATTCTAATAACAAAACAAATGTTGTCCCTTTTCACATAAATTTAGTGTTTATAATAAACATTTGTGTTTATAATAATGCAAAGTATATCCCACTTGCGAATATAAAAACAAATGAGTGGTCATATACGCATCCTCATCCAAACATAGATATGGTTCCACGTCATCAATGTCGTTGCTGACTCGGCTACAACACTTCATACCAACAATTTTAATTAGTTTTTGTTATTAGTTTTTAACAAGGTTATAAATAGCGTGAGACGTGGCGTGACGGTATGGTCAAGCCTCATGCATTAAGAGTCATGGCGAGTCATAGCGTTTTTTAAGGTGTGACATAAAGCGACACAAAATATAAAAATATTTATAAATCCATGTATATATATTATATTTCAAATATATTTATTTTACAAAAAGTGTCATATATAATAAATATAGTCAAAAAACTATCTTTTCATGGAATCTTTTTCATTTCTATAAAAAAAACGATTTTTATCGTCTTAATCCGACGCCTTGGTCTATTGCGTAGCGTGGAGGTCACGCCTAATGCCTTTGCGAGGCATTAGCGGCGTCATGACGTGCCTTTTAGAACCATGATTTTTAAAACCTGAGTTTACCCGACCGGTTGACTCATAAATCGGTCAGACAATCGGAAGCCAGTTTTCATCGAAAAACTTGGTTGAATTCTCAGTTAAATCGGTTGAATCGCGACCCGATGGCTTGATCGGGTTAATTAAAATACCCGTTTTTAAAACATTGTTTGTTATTCATTTGAGTTTTTTTAACTTGTGCTATGAACATTATTCATTTGAGGCACAAGTTAAAAGAAAGATCACATTTTTTAACTTATGCCAGTAACACACAAGTAAAAAAAATCCAATTCATTTTGGTTGTTAAATTTACATGCAACAACAAATTTCATCTTCTCTTTCTCTAATTTTGTATATAAATAAATCCACAACAACAAATTTTGTCATCTCTCTCCCCCAAAAATTATCAAATTTCACACAATTTTACATCATTTTCACCAAATTGCCTATAATCAATTTCACATTATCACATATCTCATCATCACTTTCCTTAGACTTATTCAATTTTCACATAAATTTTAGTCAAAACAAAACCAACAACATCATCAAATTCATTCAATTTCACATATAAAAGATAAGCATGGTTCAAAATCCAAACAACCCAACAACAAATGATCATGATCAAACAAGACTCATCATCCACAACCTCTCATCATTACTCCTAACCATCCTACGTCACCCTGATGACAACATGACGTCATCATCATCACCATCATGTCAGAAGGTTATAAGTAATGGTGGATTAGTGTGGTTAATGATGGGAGTGTCGTTGGCATTAATGGTTTGTGGTTCCTTAAGTTTTGTTATCGGATTCTTGTTGATGCCTTGGGTTTTTGTCTTGGTTTTTTTGTTTTATGTTGTCGGGGTTGTTTCCACTTTTGTTGTCGTCTTTCGCGCGGTTTTTTGTCATACGTTTGATTCCAAAAAAGGTAAATCTCTTTTTATTGTTAGCCTATGGCTTATTTGGTTGTTGGCTTATGTTTCATAAGCTCATTTTTTATGGTTTAATTTGGGTCATATAATAAGTTTATATAAGCCGAAAAGTTTTAAAACAAGCCTTCACAAAAACACCCCCTAATATGATATTGTACTTGGTAAGTTCTTTTACCATCATTTTAGTTCAAAACAATAAGTAATGTAAGTACTAAGTACTCCTTCCGTCCTAAATTAATAGTCTTTCTTTTCATTTTGGGTTGTCTTAAAATTATTGTCCCCTTTCAAATATAGTTAATATAGTTGTGAGTAATGTAGCAAGTTTACCATATTGTATCTAATCATAGTAGAAATTACAAACTTTATTCAAAACTTTAATTAATTGTATAAGGGTAAAACTGTCATTTTGCAAAAAAGCAAGAGAGAAAATGTAGTAATAATTATGTTTTCATAAACGGTGTGTTTTTTGTCGGGGACAATTAATTTGGGACGGAGGGAGTAGTTATGAGATGAGTAGTAGTGTTCGTGATACACATGACGTAGAATCCACAAATTTTTCCTAACCTGGTATAAAATATATACCGCATTAAACAAAAGGATTTACATCCGTATAAAACTTCTCAAATTGTTTGAGTTAACAAGTTACTGACAGGAAAATGCATGCATTTCCATGTGAGGGTGTGTTACTTTATATTCGTATTCCTTCCATATAAGCGAATTGTTGACTGATCCGTTGCATTTTTATATGTTGCAGCCTGGAAACTTTTGTGAACAATAGCTATAGACTATGGAATTACACAGAAATTGTGTCGCACGTTTCTTTCAAACATGTGCTACTTTGGTTGCATAAAGGGGCGTTAGAGCGTATGTGTGAGAATTTTACTTCCAACTGTATGAATGGAGCATAACATGACCTATGTTGATATGTTGTGACACTAAGTAGCTTTTTGGTGCCTGTAGATATGTCGTGTGTGTAACTCGTTCGTTTTGTATAGTCTGAAAATGGTTCAGTAAGAAATTTGTAGGTAAAATGATGGCTATATGTTTTCCATCTCTTGTATTAAAGCAGGTTTTGAGATTTTAATATTCAATCATGGTTTTCATTTAGCCTTTTGTATAAAGTCCAGTTGGGCCAGGCTGGAGAACAGTTATTGGGCTTCATCTGAGCCCATCATACAATTTGGACTTGTAATAATGCAAAGTTAGGCTGTTTGATTAAGCTTATATGTGGGTTTACCGACTTATATGATTTCGGCTTATAGTTTATAAGTCCAAATTTTTATATGGCCTTATATAAGTTTATTATATAACTCGTAATAAACTTATATAAACCCATGACTCCATGAGCATCAAAATAAGCCATAAAATTAGAGTTTATAAAATATAAACCGAAAGGACAGCTACATATCCTAAAATAGCCTTGAACAAACCCCTCTAAGTCTAAAACATATCAATGTTTAAATGTCAAAATTAAGTGAATTATCAATACAACGAAACTTCACACCCCCCCTCGGAAGTTGCCATCACCACAAACTATAATTTTTAACCAAAAAGATGACAAATCTATCGGAGTTCAAAAGACTCAATCGTTAGATTCCCGTCTTGTCGGGTTAAACTAGCTCAAAAAACGAACATGACACGGAGTTCATGCTCTATGTCTTTGTATTATTGTATGAACTAGCTCAAAAAACGAACATGACACGGAGTTCATGCCCTATGTCTTTGTATTATTGTATATGCGGTTGGTTTTAACCTCTGAATTGGTTTCTTAAAGTTTTGTACACTTGTTCTATGAGGTTAAGTGTGTGTTCGGTACATGCCTATAGGAATTGCGGAATCACAATGATAGTCATACCAAGTGTTTGGTTAGTAACTAAATCAATCAAAAGATGGTTTGATACCCATAGAGTCATAGAAGGGAGAAGAGGTGCATTTCTTAGCCATTCCCGTAGGTCCGCTTTACTTTACTTATAATTTACAAATTCTAGCAATATATAGCAATTTTGATTGAGATTGATACCAAAACTTTATTATCAAACCAAACAACAAAATTAAAATTTCTTGTACCTATTTCATCCCTTTTATAACGATACCAATTCCGACTGTGATTCCAAAAAGCAAACCAAATGCACCCTAAGTTTTTTATGCATGTCTATGAGTATGAGCTCATACGTAAATCAAACAAAGAAATGAATCAACCGTACCTTAAGCAACGACATTTAAAATTCGACTTACACGTCTTTTTGAAACCAATGTTTTGAAAACCGAGTCTCTAATCGACTTGGTTGATTCACCGGGTCACCGGGTTACCGGTTCAACCAGTTTGATCGCCGGGTCAACCCGGTCTTCCACAAAAAATATATAAGTACGTAGTATATATTTGCAATGATACAAAAATAAAGTATATACATCAATCATGAATATTTCATATATTGATTATAAAAACCATTTACAAAAGAATATAACATGTATAAATAAAATTACGTCGTAAATATATATAATTGACTTGCTTTATTTGTAAAAAAACATGAAAAAGCAAAACCCGGCCGGGTCTCCAAAACCGGGTTAACTCGGGTCACTTCAAACCCGGCAAGTCTAAACGGATTTTAAAAATATAAAACCCGGTTTAATTTGACCCTTTTTTTTTTGACGAGAACCTGTTCAACCGGTTAAACCAGTCGGGTCGAACAGGGTTTCAAAACATTATTTGAAACTGCAAGAATTAGAGAAATCATCATCCTATAGCAATATGATAACTACTTATGTCTTTCTCTTATGTGGTCACTATATTATTTATGTTAAAACGAGACCTGCATGGCCGAAAGGTAATCTATATGTTTATAACTGTTTTCTTTAATACTTTCTACCAAAATGGAGTTACTGATACGATTGGACTTTTAGGGTGTACTTGGTTGGGTGATCTAGAGGGTAATGAATGATAATGAAAATTATTAGAGTTGGTTGGTTAACTATAATACAATGTATTATTTGAATTTAGGTAATGGAGTATTCTTCACCAAATTGAGAGGAATGAGAAAAAAAACCGTAACGATCGGACCGGACTGAACTTATTTCGGTCCGGTCTTCGGTCCATCCTTTTCCTTATTTTCGGTCCTCTGTCCGATCGGTCCGGATTTGTGATAGTTTGATTTTGTTGTGTGATTGGGGAGGATATGGTGTGAGTTGTTTTTGTTGTTACAGGGGGGATGCTGGTGGTAATTTGTTGTGTTGGTTGTTTACGTAAGTGTGGGTGGGTTATAAATAAAGGAGATTTTTAATGTGTTGTTGGGGATGGTTGTGTGTTCGGGGGAGGGGTGGATGTTTTTCGTGTGGTATGGGTTTTTTTATGTTGTATGTTATTTAGATGGTATTATGGGTTTGGTGTGGGTGTTTATCTTTGCCATGGAGTTTGTTGCGTTTTTGGACTTTGATTGTTTTGTTTGATTGGTTTGCTGTATTAAGATGATGAGTATATATTGGTGTAGTAAAGTGGATTGGTTGGGGGGATGCAGTGTCTGTGTCTTGCGGTTTCATAATGAAGCGGTATTTGTAAGCTTTGGTTAGATTTGTGATTGTTTGTCATATGAGGAATTAGATTTTATGAGGGTAAGGACTAAATGCGTTCAGTTCGTATGACGTATTAGTAAAAGTGGATTTTGCGGGGTGGGGTTGGGATTGTTTTTTCAATGAGTATTTTAGTTTATTATTTGGTAATAAGTAATTTAATTGAAATTTTGGTCGTTCTTTTTGTGGGTTCATTTTAGTTGTGTTAGTCTAATAAAATTGAATGTTTGTATTCTGGATGTTTTACTTCGGTGTGGGAGGGTTGTTTTTTGAGGTTGATTTGGGATGGTTGGAGTGTGGGGGTTTTTGAGGAGTGGTTGTTTGGTTGTGTCAAATTTGTTTTGGCTTAAGGAGTTCTGTTTGCTGATGTGTTACGATTTTGATGTTTTTTAGGGGAAAAGTTTAGTTTGTCTCGACGGTGAGTTGATTTTGACTTAATCCGTGAGGTTATATGGTAATTGGAGGTATTGGTTTGACTTTATAAAAATTATGTATCCCTGATGGTTATGTGGTAATTCAGTTATGTTGATTGTGTCAGTTGCTCATATATTCCTTTTTAGTTGATTTGGTAGTTGGATCTATAGTATTTACGTCGTGTTATTTTTGTTTTGTTAGTATATTTCGGTGTGTTTTGGTATCGTTAGTTATTGTATTGTGATAGTTCGTATGCTTTATTACTGTGGCGCGTTCTGTTGATCTTGTGAAGGATTTGGTTTTAGTGGTACGGTTTGTTTGTTATCTTTTTTAAGGTGTGGTTTTTATGGATGGTTATGGGTTTGTTTTAGCGATTTGGTCGTCTGTAGGGTAAGTTTTGGTCTGTATTGTAATAATGTGTTGGGTGTGCTATTTCGTGGTTGTTTGTTCTTTACTGGATGTGATGTTCTTGATTTTTTAGGTGTAGATACTGTTTTGGTGTGAGATCGTTGGATAGAGTTACGTGTGGGTGTTTGGATGTTTGGATGCGATTTATATTGTTTACTATGGCAGTCTTATTGAAAATATATGACCTATATTTGGCTAAACTTACAAAAATAATAATTTATGTGCTAGTTATACAAAATTTTTGTGAATTAGGATAAGATATTTGTGTTGTTTATTATAGAGGTTCATATATATTGAGTTGGTTGTTATCTTATATTTGGAGAGGGTGGTGGATTTATTGTGGTGTTTAGTTGTTCTGATGATTTGGGTAGTTGGTGGATTGGGTGTTTGGTAGTGTTTGGTATTTATGGGAGTTGTTCTTGTGTTAATGTTGTTTAAGTTTGGAGGTGTCGGTAGGTTTGGTTTAGTATGTTATTTATTCGTTTATGTTATATGGTTGGTTTTAATATGGAAGTGTTGGCGAATCTCGCTTCGTGAAGAGTAGTATGTTTTGATTTGGGTGTTGTACGGCGTTGGTTGTGTGGATATGGTTGTATGGCGTTTTATGATATGGTGGTGCTAATGGTTGTCAGTATTTCTAGTGAATCTACTTGGCAAATTTGTGATGGTGCGTAATAAAGTATTGTGTTTTGTGCGGTGGATTGATATTGTTTTTATGTTGTTGTAAGTGTGGTATTCTTTGTGCTCTCGAATATTATTGTTTGTTGTTTAGTCATATGAACGGGGAATGGTTAACCTTAGTTGTGTTTTTTGTTGTGTGTTGAGTTGAATTTGTCTGCAGGTGAGTTCGTCGCTGCTATGTAGATGTAGGTTATTGGGGCTTTTAGGTGTTTCAGACATGTTTGAGTAGTAGTTGAGTAGGTGTATTGTATTAGATGAGTGTGGTTATTACGGTTTTTTGCTTGTGGTGTTCTTTATAGTTGATTTAAATAGGAGTTTTGTATTTGCATGGGATGGTTATTTTTAAATAGTGTTGATATATGGTCATGTTACGGTTTGTTTTTTTTATTTTACTAGTTAAAATTTGTGTGATGGTTTTTGGTGATATGCATGGACTTTTGCGGTCTGTCGTTGTATTGTAAAGGTGTTTATGTTCATTTGGTCTGTCTCTTGTTATAGAGGTATTGTTAGTTTCTGGTTGTGGATTTGTGGCTTTGGGTACTGGATCTGGGGTCATGAAGATGATATGTTTTTGTGGATGGATAATTTAAGATGGTATCTGTGTATGGTTGCTGTAGGTGTGGTATTATAAGTTGATGCTGATTTGTGGTGAGGGGGTTTTGAGTTTGAGAGAGTATGATGCAAGAAAGATGTAGTGTTGGAGTAGTCGACTGGAATCTGTTATGTGGTTCAGGTGTTAGCATTAGTATGGGAGTGGGTGTGAGTGGCTTTTATTGTTTATAGCTTTAATATTCTTATATGTTTTTTATAAGTTTTAACTTTTCAACGAATCTCTCTTTACCGTATGACTAAGGGGTATTTTTTTATTAAAATTTATAATACACCCTAAATCATTTAGAATAAGCATTTATATAAGTTAATATGATTTACAATTTACTGGATTTATGTAACTACATCCTAAACTATTAAATTTAATTAATCGTGATGATATTCTTTTCTCTATTACAATCAAATTTAATAATATAGTATCAAAAATGAGAAAAAAAACCGTAACGATCGGACCGGACTGAACTTATTTCGGTCCGGTCTTCGGTCCATCCTTTTCCTTATTTTCGGTCCTCTGTCCGATCGGTCCGGTCCGGTTCGGTCTTACATAAAAACCGGCAATTATGCCTTGTTGGATTGGATCGAAGACCGAACCGGACCGGACCATTTCAGTCCGGTCTTAGGTTCGATGTTTTGGCCAAAGTCGATTTTGGCCCGGTCCGGTTTTTGAACCGTAAACATAGGCGGACCCACATTGATGTCGGGTGTGGCACAGGCTACACCCTATTTTCAGTCAAAAAGTATGCAATAATATGGAAGAATATATATGCAATTCTTTTTAAAATATACCAAACCACCTTCACTACATCTTCCTCAAACACTTTATCTTAACCCGCTTAGGCTATGCACTATAAGTCGGTCGACCCTCTTGGTCAGCGTCGGTCGGCTTGTAGCGGAGGAGTTAGTCGGCGTCGGTCACCTATGTATGTGGGTCGTGCCTGCGATCGATGGTCGAGTGTGGGAATGTAAAATGAAAACGGTTACCTTCATTTTACATAATTTTTTTAACTATTAAAATTTAAACACTTTAACACTATGAATACCAACTCATTTCACCATTTTATACACAATTTATAGACACTTACATCAACTTTTTTAAATAGCTTCGCTTCCACATATCATCGATAAAATCAAAGTTTTGGTTGAAAAACTAATTGACGAAGATATCGTTCGTCAGAAAGCGATTATGGAGTTAGTCGTGCAATTTGACATTGCAAGCACAGCTAAAGAGGATCTGAGAAAAGCATACGAGAAATGCAATAACATTTCATAAGTGAACGATGCTTTGATCGACAGTTTTTTGAAACAAGAATTTGATAAAGATTAAGAGATGCATTTTGCTTTGTTTAGAAATACGGCAAAAATAGAACAACAAATGAATACTAAATTTGTTTGGCTATGGGAAAAATACAATTAGGACGATTGTGTTTTAAATTTCGTATTGTAAATTTAAATTTCGAATTGTAATTTTGAATTATACTTGAATGGATACTTTTCCCCTAAATTACCCCTTAACCATCATTCACTTTCTGACACAACTTTTTATCAAACTCTCTCAAATATCATTAATTTTTACACAAACACTATGGCTAACGAACCAAACGAGGTGCGAGATGCTATCCTTAGGCGACTACGAACCGAACAAGAAAAGGATGTCACGTTGGCTTACAATTTGTTGGGTGAGATGACTCGTTATCTCCTCCAGATGCGTAGTCATGCTGAGGAGGAAACGAGGGTGCATTCGCTGCCTCTCGACCAGCCACTTAACAATTACGGTTTGCATACTCTGCTTATGAACTCGGAATCAGATATGCGTATCACAGCCGCCTTGGAGGCCGCTAGGGAAGAAGTGATGAGAAGCATAAATGGGAAGCAAGAACTCATCAACAATTACCGAGCAACCTAAAAGCTTGTGTTCTCGTATCGTAACGTAATTTGTTACTTTTTTTTCGTATTGTATTTTTATTTAAATGAATTATTATTGTAATGTTTTATTATATTTGAATTATTATGTAATGTTTTTATTTAATGAAATTTAATTTTGTTGTTAAAATAATTTGAAAAAAGAAAAAAAAATGAAGGCCGTCTTATAGTGGTAAAAAGTCATCTGTAGGTTGTTGGAGAGAGAAATTGATGTGTCAGAAAAATGAAGATCGCCGGTGAACACTAAAGTGCCTAGCCTTACAAGTTACAACAAACGAAATTGAAACAATTATACTAGCAAGGGCCAATACTATACATTTTGAAATCTATAGGGGACAAAAGAGAAATAATAAGTCGGTGCCTTAGTGGGGTATATAATACAACAATATGCATGCATGGGGTAAACTTTTTTTTTACTGTATATCTCCATCAATCATTCGCTCGAAAGAAAGAAACCCTTTCAACAACCGTAAACTTTTTTATTGTTTGCTGTGGTTAGTCATAAAGAAAGAAGATATGGCAGAAAGAAAGGTATTGAATAAGTACTATCCACCGGATTTTGATCCAGCTAAAATACCCAAGCGACGTATGCGAAAAAATCAGCAGATTAAGGTTAGAAACATGCTTCCAATGACCATACGGTGTAAAATATGTGGAAATTATAGCAACGAGGGTACCAAGTTCAATATGCGGAAAGAAGTTGTCATTGGAGAGACATATCTTGATAAAATTCCAATATTCAGATTCTATTTCAAGTGCAAGATGTGTTCAACTGAGATTACCATGAAGACAGACCCTCAAAACGATCATTATACCGTTGAGTCTCGAGCTGCGAGAAATTGTGAGTCTTGGTGTGCTAAAGAAGATAGGGGTGATTCCATGAAATCGTTGGAGAATAGGACACTTGACTCGAAAAGAGTGATGGACATCCTCTCTAATCCGGATAAAATCAAGTCCATGAACTCAAGGCGTGCACGTGTAAGCAACGATGCAATGCTTGAAGCTCTACGACGACAGCAAAAAGAGCTTGAAGAGGAGGATGAGGCTCTGATAAAATATAAATTGCATGTTGTTAATACAAAATCTGTGTCGGGTTTAGTAGTGTCAAAGTCCTTTGTCGGGTCGGGCCTCCAAATGACTTGAATACTTGATCTTGTACTAGAGCAAGAGAAGTGATGACTTTCTGCATAATTAAAAGTAAACCGTTAGCCTTACCGCAGGGCGGACCCCGCGATTAAGCTCCGGCGTGAGAGTAAGTACACATGTT
>BQNB010086256.1:0-28245 GCA_026074375.1 Tanacetum coccineum | reverse complement strand
CATTTTCACTTTTCTTATTAAACACATTTTCTCTCTCTAGAAAATCCCTCTCATGTGTTTCTCTTTCTAGAAACTAGCCCAATCACAAAAATCATCACCCGTGTTATGACTTAAACGATCCTACACGGGTGGTTTAGATCATGTTAATCCTGTTTATTAGATTACCACTTTAACGTAGGATTAGCAGGGTACTAGGGTTGGGTGATCATCCTAACCCTAGTGCAGGAACTAACCTTGTTACCGCCTCCATCACCTAATATACTTAAAAAGCACATAAACTCTTTCAAAGAAGGTTAATAATCTGTATAGGTTACTAGACTAGTTTTTGGGATAGTTGGGATTAATAACTATGACTTGGTTGCCCTACCTTTGTGACTTTCGGGGGATTCGAGATCGCAGGAATTATAGGACAGACTAAAGATATCTATTCAGGTCTGTCGACTTTAGAAACCACCAATGAAACCATGATGTAACATTGCACAGGAAAAAGTAATTATAACGGTAGTAATGAAATGGCTAGGCTAGCACGCCTTTCCCCCTGATTACTTGTATCTCTTTTAATTTCCGCATATTTACTTTCTTCTTATTTTCAAAATCAATCTCAAACCATTTTCAAAACGTGACATTTTAAATTAAAACTAATTGACACTTAGCTCTTTGAACGACCTCGGATTTACCATATTTACACTACTCACGATTGGGTTCTCTGCCCGTTAGTGCATTTGTCAGGTGAATCGAGTTTTATAAATTTAAAACTTGAATAAAATAAATTTTAAAAGAAAATACGCATCAAGTTTTTGGCGTCGCTACCGAGGAGCTAAAAAATTAGTATTAATTTGATTTCTTGTAATTATTTCCATTCTCTCTCTAACATTTTAGTTTTAATCTCTTTTACTTATGAGAACTAGAAGTAGTAACTCCAGGATGGCTACTCCGTTCGCCAATCCTGAAAGACAGTTTCGGACCAGAAGAGATACTTCGCCTGCTCCAATCTACAATATCTATACTTTTTATGAATTTGAGTCATCCGAATCAGAATCTGAAGATCTTGGAGAAATTGATATCGAAACCTCACTAATGATTCAATATCTTCTCTCCTAACAAACAACTACAAGAAGAATAAGCAATCCCGAGGATGCTACATTTAAAATCAAAGGACAATTTTTAAGAGAGTTACGTAAAACTACCTTCTCAGGAAGCTCAACTGAGAATGCAATCGAGCATGTCGGAAAAGTGCTCGAAGTTGTTAGTCTGTTCAACACAAATGATTCCGCTCTCTTACGAGTATTCCCTCTAACCCTAGTTGGGTAGCCAAAATATGGTTCGAAAGAACATCTCCTGAACATGCAAATAATTGGGACGAATTAAAACAAAACTTCATTCGAAGATTTTGTCCACCTGCTATGATACTTGAACAATTAGGAGAAATTCGTAATTTTAAGCAGGAAGATGGAGAATCATTATTTCACACTTGGGAAAGATACAACGACCTTCTTTTTAAATACCCATTTCATGATCTTAATGATCATCAAAAAGTAAATACCTTTTATAACGGGCTAAAAGGTCAGACTCGATGAATTGTTGATTCTAATGGTCTTATTCCTGGGCTTACAGCGTCAGAGGCATTAAAATAGATTCAAGAATTGGCTAATCACTCCCATAAATGGCACAATGTGAAAAGAGAAAAAAATACTCCAACTGCATTAGGTATTATTACCGATAAACTCAAAGCCCTAAACCATGAGATGGATGAGCTCAGAGTAGATGTCCGTAAAATTAATATGAACGAAGAAATGAAAAGCCTCCATGAAGAAATCAAAAGTATAAGGACTAGTGAGATCAGTTATGACAGATCCTACCCTAAATCAAACATTCACCCAACTAACTTCAAGGACACATTTGAACACTATCTGAAGGAATCTTGCAAGAGGCAAGATGTTCTCAATGAATGGATGAAGAAATTCATGATAAATACATAAATGAACTTCAAAGATCATGATTCTTAAATAAAGAGGCTTGAGGAAAATGTAAATCACCTCGCTCAATTAATCTCCACACATAATCTCACTAACCAGTAATGTGCCATTAAACATGAACCTGCTAGCGAAAAACCTACTTTAAAGGTTGAGACTTTCGCAGAAAAGGTAAAAAGATGCATTCTTAAAGAAGACAGTGAAGGGGAACCAATCCATACCACATTAGTAAATACAGAACATACCCAACATCCACAAAAACTGGTATCTCATGAAATAAAAATTGAGGAATTATCTATGGTTAAATTAAATGCCCGATGCTTTGCTATCCTTCAAAATGAACTTCCACCTAAGAAAAAAGACCCAGGAAGTTTCATTCTGCCTTGCACTATCGGCACCACCACCGTAAGCAATGCATTAGCTGATTTGGGAGCAAGCATCAGTATTATGCCTTTTTCCTTGTTTAGACGACTGGGACTTAGGATTCCTAAACCAATCAGTATGGTTATAGAAATGGTTGATAGATCCATGCAATCGCCAAAGGGAATAGCTGAAACTGTGTTGGTAATAATTAATAAATTTGTATTTCCTGTCGATTTCATCATTCTTGATATAATTGAGGACGATAAAGTCCCAATAATCCTAGGGAGACCTATGCTTGCTACTGCTCACGCCAGGATTGATGTTTTCGGTAAAAAGATCTCTTTAGAAGTAAGGACTAAACAAATTACTTTCGACATCAATGAAAGAGAATCCCTAGTCGTAATTTCACATGTTTGTGTTATAAATGATTTTTCAAAAATCAACGAATTTGATGAGCCCAGAAACCTAGAAGAGTTTCTTATGAGTGATGACATAAATAGGGATTTAGGCAGTTTCCTCAACAATTATAATATATTACCTGACTTGGAAAGTCAAGATACAATGTTCCTTTCACCCCCAGGGTCAGCTAGACTTAATAATTCTAGTGGAATGTTCTGTAATACCAATAGTAACTCGAGCATCAGTTTGGATGACTTTGTCAAAATGGATAACGTATGGGATAACATGGATCTCAAGGACTTGACCAACGAGGCAATTAATTCTCTTGTTAAACCTGAATTTGTAAGTAGTAGAAATAGAATCCATCTCCATAGCCCATATAACCTTCAAATCACTTGTAAAATAGGGTTTGGGAACTTTGATCCTTACATTGAGCCACAGTCTCCTTTCAACATTATGTGTTGATGACATCAAATAACGTTACATTTATACCATCATTTATCCCAAATAAATTACCTACTTTTATATAAATATTGCCAGAATTGTTACTTAATTGCTTAAAGTTGTTAATTGCAGTAATTATGGAGTACATTGTGAAGACAAGCTAAAAGGCGCACATTTTAGAGCTTAAACAAGGACTTTGAAGATTACTTATTTCTGACTCAATACGCCGTATCCAGCAAAGAAGATACGGCGTATCAGCGCCTAAACTTCACAAGAAAGCGCGTATGTTCAATTCCCAATACGGCGTATCCTGCTAACTACATACGCCGTATCCAGCTGGTCAAACAATCAAAGATCCTGCATTAAATGAAATTGAGGAAAGAAATAACTGATTGATTATGAACGTAGCGCACACTCCAAGGAATACACTCCTATACGCAGTATTGACCTTACTCAATACAGCGTATCCACTCATTTTCAAAGACTACAAATAGAAGAATCAAAAACGAGTTTTTGGTGTGTAAAATCATATTCTCTATACCATAAACATAAAAGTCGATTTTCTGAAGTGAAGAAGAGCAGCCAAGGTTAAGCATCCATCACGATTCCATAGAAGAAACCATGTAATTCCTATACTCTTGTAATCATTTAATTTTTGGTATCATTCAGTAAAACGTTTAGTTTACCATGGTTAATTGATCACACTTGTATAATTATAATGGTTATGGGCTAATACCATCGGGTATTAGCCATCTTAATGAAGACTTAATGTTTGGTTTGTTTAATCTTGATTGCTTAATTTATCGTTGATTGTTTAATTATGTTTATCACCTAATACTTGTCTATGTGCTTGAATATGCGACCTATCATTCAACTGGGTCTAGTGATACTGACCAAGTAATCTAGATACTAGGATAGCTCTCCATATCGTGTTTTATATATCTGGACCAATAGGATCACAAATAATGTTCTATCTTTGCCTTTAGATTAGTGAGCTTAGTTGGCCTGGCAGGTGACCCTTGGATCAACAAGTACGTTCTTAATCATTGGTAAAGACTTGAACAGTGAACTACCAGTATATAAAATACTGTCAAGCAGTAAGTGGGTAAAGTCCCGATGGGCTAGGGTTTAACAAGATCATCATTGCTTTAATCCCTAAGATAAATTATAGTTAAACTAAAAGGATGCTTTATGCGGATGCGTTAATTATGACAGGATTCAACGTGTCTAGGTCTTAGGATGATGTCCCGCCTAAGTCTTAAGAATGATATGCCGCCTCGAGATAAGCACTCATTGCACTAAACAAACAAACCAGTATTTAATCAGATTTAATATGGCTAATACAATTTTCTATCATTTGGCTTGTACCGCTCTTTTATCTTTTGATTATCTTCTTGCGTGATTATTGTGTATTGAATTGATTTCAGTCACCATAAAACCTGTGCCAGTCTCTCAGGATGAAATCCCCCTATCATTAGAACTAGGTTTAGCATAGGTTTAACAAGTAATTAGAATTAACTAGTCTAATTAGATTAACTAAAATACTGATAGAATATAAGGTTAACGTCCTCACTCTTAGTGTTCGACACTCTACTTACCACGAAACTCCATCTGATCGGGTATACTGCCCGTTAAAGTGTTGTTTTAGGATAAGTCAGCTAAATATAAATTTAAAACTTGGTAATCAATAAATTCAACCTACACGACAACACATTAAGTTTTTGGCGCCACTGCCGGGGAGTGAAAAAAGTTTAATCTTTATTTTTATTAGTATTTTTAACCCTTAACTTAGGATAATTTAATTAGCATAATTTAATTCTGTTTGTATTAAATTAATTGTTTAATTAATTATTTGTTTAATTGTATGTTTAAATTTCCGCATTATTTAATTGTTTTTCAAAAGTACTCTGTTCTGGTAGACCACCTGATACGGCGTATCCACCATTTGGATACGACGTATCAAACCTTCTACCCAGACAGCGTATTGATTGCTGCAGTCTAAACAACGTATCCTGTTCTTCCAAACAATACGGTGTATTCTGCAAAGTCAATACGACGTACTGACATTCATAGATCCATACTGCATATTCAAATCAATTGAATACGGTGTATCGAGCACCTGATACAGTTGTAGTCTCGACTTTTCGTATTTGATTTCCAATTTTCTGTGTTCTCTCCCTTGAGGGCACATCCTACAGATTATTTGTTCTTATACTCAGGAAACGTTTTACGAAAATAGGAACTATGACAAAACCCGCCTCTGAGGATGACCTTCATAGTTTGGATGATACAACACGTAAGCCTAACAAGAATACCGAATTTAAGATTGGCGACGAATTTTTGAAAATACTACATGATAATGCCTTCAATGGAATTGACAGAGGCGATTATCGACCACACTTCAAAAGTACTTGAAATATTAGGATGGATTAAAATTCCTAATGTGGACAAAAATCAACTTCGGTTGCACGTTTTCCTAATTTTGCTTAGTGGACATGCAAGGGAATGGTGGGAGAATGAAATAAAAGGTACAGTCACCACTTGGAACGAATTGAGTGAGTAATTTTTTCTTAAATATTATCCACTATCCCATACTTGCAATAGTAAAATCCCAGATGACTTGAACAACGGGACTGACTATCTTGAATTTTTAAACTGGCTGGGATCAAATTTCAAAAATCATTAGAACATGGATAGAAACACTAAGAACGGACTATGGGATTTTTATGTTAAGGAATGTAATGATGAGGGATCAATAAGAAGCACCGAACCAAGTAATGACAAATGCAACGAACCCTACAATAAAAACCAAACAAGTTCCTGTTTTGACTCGTTCTTTAAGCCCTATTTTGATGCACAAGAAGGGGATGGAATCTACAATTTTGAAGAAAGTAATGAGTATTCTCCTCAAAAACTTGTCCTTACTAAATACGACGTCAGCAATCCAGATGAATTGTGTAAATCCGAAGAATTCAGAGTCATACGATACTCAATAGGGTCCGATGAAGAATTCATTACCATCAGTCCAAGCAAATGTGATGCTTGGGGAAAACCCTAAGGGACCATGTCTAGCATCTACCATGACCTCTTCAACAAAAAGTATCGTGAATGGCTCGTGAAGCGCACCAAATAAGAATGAAGAGGAGAAGAAAAAGTCTAACTTAATGACAAGCTGAAAGAAAAGTGCTTATCGGTAAACAACCTGGCTGTTTTTAATTGTTTGATGTTTGTAAAATTTTAATTGTTTGCTAAGTTTATCTTCCCAGACATTCTATACGGCCTATTGAACCTCTGTAGATACGCCGTATTGACCTGTCTGGACGTTATCAGTCTTTAATTTCTGCATTTAAGTTCCTGCAAACTTTAAACATTTGTTTTTATAAGATGCAATACGGTGTATCCTTGGGTTTGGGATATGGTGTATTGACTACCTGTATAGTATGTGTGTTTATTTTTCTGCATTGTAACCATTGTAAAACCAAGATATGAATTGCATGTTTTGTCTTCTAACTTTTATGCAGGACCTTGCTGTAACAAAATCGACGAATTGGTGATGGTATACTCTGGAAAAATATGTGTGTTGAACTCATACATGCATTCTGACGCCTCTTCAACACACTTTTGCTCAAGAACTCAAATTGGAGAATCATCCCGAGCAAAATATCAGGGGAGTTCCTCGTTCTAATTCTATTTCCCATTTTCTTTAATTGTTTTATCTATACAACGAGGACATTGTATAATTTAAGTGGGGGGTGGAGAATTAGAACGCGTACTTGTCCTTCTTTTTACAAATAATATGCAATATACTAAAATTATGCCAAATTTAAAAAAATTAGCATAACTTTTGTAAAAATTACTAGTTACATGACCTCGCGCACAAATAACCCTTAATGTCAAATTGTGAGAATTAAGCCTATTTCGTTTCCAAACGTTTACCAAAAATTCCACAAAATTATGAGTGTGCCAGTGATGTAGTGGACTTTAGAACTTGGCTTGGTATATCACTCGAGACCACAATAATGAGTACTATGGACTTAAATGGAGTAACATGTTTAACTGGTAAATTTCTAAGAATACACCAAAAAGCCTATATGTTGTGATATTAACTAACTACACTGGTTAGTTAACCCCCGTGTAACCCTTTGCTTACTCTTACTATAAGAGTAAGATCCCTTAGAAAAACTTGTTGAGCCATTCCTGTCTTTTTCACACCAAATGTCTATTTCGTTACACCTTTACACCTTAGCCTACTCTATAGATTAAGCCTATTAATCAAAGTTGCTAGTTGCTTTTGTGTAAAGTTTTGTAGTTCCTGTGTCAAAGTGAAATTTTCTATCTCTGGTTAGGTCGGGAAATTGCACAATGCAATGGGAATGTAAAAGTATGTAGCTCATGTATTTTGCTACTTTCGCAATTATGTTCTATATCCGAAGATGAAGTGTTTAAAGAAAAAATTATTCGGATGAATTATGATGGTGAAGACGGTGAAATTACACCGAGATTCGTATTGTTATGTTATTAAAAATGGAAAAATAGAAAATCGCTTCAAAAAGAGAAGGAAAGATTGATAGCCGGTTCGTTGAGCTTAAACCGATAAATTACTTGAAGGATCGATTATTCGTTGATATGTGGTAAAAATCAACGATGTATAGTTTTGTATAAAAGTGGTCGATATCACCACTTGTTTTGTAAAAGTATGTATAAGTTGGGATGATTGGGAAGTTGACCGTTATGGGAACGCCAACTTAGGTGGTCTTTGTCATTTCTATAATCGAGACGTTTGTATATATTTCTGAGTCTTTATCATGGAACGGTCGAGAAAGTTACTAGCAACTATATACCTTATTTGTTCAAGCTTAATCTATTTGTTTTGTGAATTTTATTTAAAAACAATTTACTTCCCTTTCCTAGCAATTAACCTTGGGTTCTACTCGAACAAGGATGTGATCGAGTCATGCATGTCTATTCCGTCGTTACGGCCATGTATGCGTGATTCAACTGCCTTGTTTATTTATTACTTTTGGTGATAGTTAGAAGATCCCATACCCTATATCATTCTTCGTCCTAACCCTTGGTTAAATTCGAATGAGGATGTGATCGAATTATACATGTCTATTTCGTTGTTACGGCCATGTATGTATGATTCAGCTGCCTTGTTGGTGTGGTACATTTGGTGAAAGATTGTTAGAATGATCAACCCATTAAGCCTAAAAACCTAATTTACCTTTTGACTTGTTTCTCCTTAGCTCTAGTGGTGGAGATATGTATCCTTGCGAAGCATATGATAGAAAACTAATCACGACCGAGCAATTGAGCGTACCCTTTAAATGTTACACCCTAGATTGGTAGAGTGATCTGAGTGTTTTCATTTCCTATATTTCGTGAGGTGCTTGGTTTTGTATAGTAATTAAACGAAAGAAATGCTTAAAGGAAAACCCCTTAACTTCCTTTGGGATACATTTTCGATAAATTTCTAGAGTCTTGTTGAGGACAAGTAGGATTCAAGTGGGGGGATATTTGATGACATCAAATAACGTTACATTTATAACATCATTTATCGCAAATAAATTACCTGCTTTTATATAATTATTGCAAGAATTGTTACTTAATTGCTTAAAGTTGTTAATTACAGTAATTATGGAGTACATCGTGAAGACAAGCTAAAAGGCGCACATTTTGGAGCTTAAAGGATGATATTTGAAGATTACTTATTTCTGACTCGGTACGCCGTATCCAGTAAAGAAGATACACCGTATCAGCGCCTAAACTTCACAAGAAAACGCGTATGTTCAATTCCCAATACGGCGTATCCTGTTAACATGCCGTATCCAGCTAGTCAAACAATTCATATACTCTTGTAATCATTTAATTTTTGGTATTGTTTGGTAAAACGTTTAGTTTACCTTGGTTAATTGATCACACTTGTATAATTATAATGGTTATGGGCTAATACCCTCGGGTATTAGCCATCTTAATGAAGATTTAATGTTTGGTTTGTTTAATCTCGATTGCTTAATTTATTGTTGATTGTTTAATTATGTTTATCACATAATACTTGTCTATGTGCTTGAATATGCGACCTACCATTCAACTGGGTCTAGTGATACTGACCAAGTAATCTAGATACTAGAATAGCTCTCCATATCGTGTTTTATATATCTGGTCTAATAGGATCACAAATAATGTTCTATCTTTGCCTTTAGATTAGTGAGCTTAGTTGGCCTGGCGGGTGACCCTTGGATCAACAAGTACGTTCTTAATAATTGGTAAAGACTTGAACAGTGAACAACCAGTATATAAAATATCGTCAAGCAGTAAGTGGGTAAAGTCCCGATCGGCTAGGGTTTAACAAGATCACCATTGCTTTAATCCCTAAGATAGATTATAATTAAAGTAAAAGGATGCTTTATGCGGATGCGTTAATTATGACATGATTCAACGTGTCTATGTCTTAGGATGATGTCCCACCTCAGTCTTAAGAATGATATGCCGCCTCGAGATAAGCACTCATTGCACTAAATAAACAAACCAGCATTTAATCGGATTTAATATGGCTAATACAGTTTTCTATCATTTGGCTTGTGCCGCTTTTTTATCTTTGATTATCTTCTTGCGTGATTTTTGTATATTAAATTGATTTTAGTTACCATAAAACCTGTGCCAGTCTCTCAGGCTGAATCCCCCCCCCCCCCTTTATCATTAGAGCTAGGTTTAACATAGGTTTAACAAGTAATTAGAATTAACTAGTTTGGTTAGATTAACTAAAATACTAATAGAATATAAGGTTAATGTCCTCACTCTTAGTGTTCGACACCCTACTTACCACGAAACTCCATCTGATCGGGTACACTGCCCGCTAAAGTGTTGTTTAGGATAAGTCGGGTAAATATAAATTTAAAACTTGGTAATCAATAAATTTAACCTACATGACAACACATCATGTGTCGAAAAGCTTATAACTCTATCTTGAATCAGGGACTTGTATACATAGGGAACAATATGGTAGGGTTTGAAAGAAATTTGCATGTGTTCGTCATCAGTTCTTAACTGACTTTATCATTCTTGAAAACATAAACGAATTTGTGGAAAAGGGGTTAACTAAAGTTCTATTTGGACAACCTTTCAAAGCACATGTGGGGCTCGTAGAAGACCAGGTTAAAGGAGTCATTTGGTTCAAAATCGAAGATGACAAAACCATATTTAATATTCCCTGTGCCGAAGAAAGATTTAGTAAGTTAACAGTGAGACAACATAATACAATTGGACCCCTTTTAAAAATTAGTGACGAAGATAAGTCCAGGGGAATCCATCATCCTTACCAAAAGATAAAAGGATTCTATCGAGGGTGCCTTGAGTTAGGAAAAGAGTACAAGCATGATCAGGAGGTTATTGATTGGATTAAGAAAGGGCATGCAACATAAAGTGGGCATGAGTCTAACTTAAAGACTCGTTAATAAACAAAAGTGCTTGTCGGGAGATAACCCGTCTTTTTATCAATAAATTTCATTCTTCGCATATTAGTTGGTTTGCATGTTATACTTTGTTTTGCAGGTTCTAGCAGTTAGAAGGCAACTTTTGAGACTGAATTGACCCGTAATATTGTGGTAGATTTGCTGATTTAGCAGCAGTTACGGCGTAACATACATGGTTACGCCATAACCTTTTCAATTACAATGTTAACCTTATTACGGTTACGCCGTAAACTTATAAACTACATTTTTTTTAAATACCACATAATTACGGCGTAACTCCCTGGAGTTACGCCGTAACCTCTTTCTGCAAAACCTTATGATAAAGTGTTAACGTATTGCTAAGCCTTATATATCTAAATAAACTTTGTGGGTATGTTCTCTGGAAACCCTCACGAGACTTCACTCGTCCACTTGGGCCACCAAGTGGTTTAAAAGGCTTGTTGCATATGCTAAATGCAACCGTGATTCCTATGAAAGTGAGTTAGGCTTGTATTCCTGTATATTTATCATTGAGTGATTTTATGCTTTTAGTTTGTTTTAGTGATCACAGGGGAAAATGTGCTTGCTCAAGATGGAGATTTTCTAAATTTCTACGTCGGCTTATTATATTCAGAAGCAATGTGCAAGGGAGTTTCTTGTTCAAATTCTACTCTTCCTGTTTATTTCATTTTCTTAATGTACAATAGGGACATTGTACAAAACAAGTAGGGGGTGGGAGTAGAATTATCACTTGACCTATTCTTGCCTTCGATTTTCTAGTTTTCTTTGAAAAATGGTGGCGATTTTAAAAATTTTGACATGCTTTTCTTACTAAACTAGAATTAATCTTTACCGAATGCACATTACCCTTTACTATTACTTGGTGACGTTTAAGCCTAATGTTCCGTTTTCATCTCATTATACAAAAATCCACCAAAATATTGAGTGTGCCGATAGTATTGTAGACTTTAAAACTTGGCCTATATATCATTTCGAGACCTAATTGATTAGCAGGAATAGATGGTTCAAGAATGCAACATTTAGGAGTTCACCCAAATAAGCCTATATGTATGTGTTTATCGACTTGTTACACTGAATTGTCGGCCTCCTGTGTTAAAACCCTTTTGTTGCACTCATCATTAGTGCAAGATACCCCTAGATCACCCTTGTTAAGCCAATCTCTATTTTCACCTATGTTTCGTTACACCATTTTGCCTTAGCCAACCTTGTAGTCTATATTTATCCTTGTGTTAAAATTTCTGGCTACCTAAGTCCATGATTCAAGAAAATGGTTCGAAGATTGGCACTTTCATTGAAGACATATTATTATGATCATGGAACCCCCGGTATTATCACTTTCGGTGTTGTTTATCTCAAGTGAGGGATATGTTATATATACAGGAGTATTGTAAAAAAGAGAAGAAAAAAAAGGTGGTGCAACTATAAGCCACCTAGTGATATAACTCCTGATGTTGGTTACGTGTTATAAAACCAACTAAGTAAAAAGGTGGTGCAACTATAAGCCACCTAGTGATTATGAGGATGGTGCAACTATAAGCCATCCAATGTATAAAGGTGGTGCAACTATAATCCACCTTGTGAAGAATGGGTTTGCACGCTCTGCAAGATCTCATTATTAGCTAACCCATTATGATGATATGATCAGATTTTCGCACTCGAAGACTTAGACTATGGATGGACAGTAGCTGGTTATGGATACCTTAGATTATATATGACTATTTGTTTTGTTTATTTATCTTAACACCAATTAAATATGTATCATATGTCTATCCTAACCCTTATATCACCCAATAAACCTGTGTTATGTCACCCATATTTCCTTTAAGAATTGTTTAGACCCTAATTCTAACTGGTGCAGATTTGTGTACTCTCAAAGCTTATGATAGAATACATGCTATAACTGTGCAGAAGAGCGATCACCCCAAAAATGAACACTTAGACTAGTTGAGAGTTGAGTGAATTTTGATCCCTTTTTCGTGAGGTGTTCCGCTTTATTGTTTCTAGCATAAGTCTTTTATAAATTCATTTCTTTGAGTTAAATCAGAGAAATCTTTTTATAAACTATTCTAACAGGTCTACTTAAGGTCAAGCAGAAGTCAAGTGGGGGGGTATTTGATAACATCAAATATTTGATAATTATAGTGTCAATTTTCCCCTAAAAATACTTGCAATTGTCTTATAAATACTTGAATTTGATACTTTTATAGTTATTTCATTATTTTCAGGTAAAATGCAAGTGTGATAAGAAACACGGGAAATAGACGTAAAAATGAAGAAAACACTGATTCTTACGAGACTTTACAGCGTAACCTCTACGACAGTGTTACGCCGTAACATATTCAAGGCAAGACATGTCACCCAGCAAGATTACGGTGTAACCTCACTAAAGGTTTAAGCCTGATGGTGTTGTCGTGTAGGTGTAATTTGTTCTTTCAAGTTTTAAATTTATATTTTGCCGACTTTACCTAAAACAACACTTTTCACGGGCAGTGTACCCGATCGATGGGAGTTTCGTGGTAAGTAGGGTGTCGATCACTAAGAGCGAGAAACACTTTCAATTTATTAATACTTTGGTTTTTCTAAAGTTAGTCTAATCTATGCTAAACCTATGTTAATCCTAAATCTAATGCATATGGGGGGTTTCAGTCTGATAGGCTAACACGGGTTTAGTGGTGACTAAAACCAATTCAAGACACTAAAAGATACGCAAGCAAATTAACAAAAGATAAAAGAGCGGTCTAGCCAAATATAAGAAAACTGTATTAACCATTATCAATCCAATCAGAATGTTGGTTTGTTTATTTAGTGCAATGATTACTTATCTCGAGGCGGCATATCATTCTTAAGACTTGGCGTTACTTCTTCCTAAGACCTAGACATGTAGAATTCTGTCACAATTAAACGCATCCGCATAAAGCATCCTTA
This sequence comes from Tanacetum coccineum, assembly GCA_026074375.1. Lineage (NCBI taxonomy): Eukaryota > Viridiplantae > Streptophyta > Magnoliopsida > Asterales > Asteraceae > Tanacetum > Tanacetum coccineum. The sequence goes on along the minus strand of BQNB010086256.1, from coordinate 14,669 downwards.
TTTGTTGATTATAATCTATCTTAGGTATTAAAGCAATGGTGATCTTGTTAAACCCTAGCTCATAGAGACTTTACCCACTTACTGCTTAATGGCAATTCATACACTAGTAGTCCACTAACCAAGTCTTTACCAATTAATCGAGAACGTACTCGTTGAAACCAAGGTCACCTTATGGTCCAACTAAGCTCACAATCTAAAGGCAAAGATAGGTCGTTAATTGTGATCATGTTGGTCTAGATGTATAAATCACTATATGGAGAGCTATCCTGGCATCTAGATTACTTGGTCCGTATCACTAGATCCAGTTGAATGATAGGTCACATACAAAAGCATGTAAACAAGTATATTGATAAACATAAACAAGCAATCAATGATAAATTAAGAAATCGAGATAAACAAACCAAACATTAAGATCTTCATAATAATGGCTAACACTCGAAGGTATTAGCCTTCAAACGTCATAATTAATACAAAATTAATGATTTTGCCAAGGTAAACTAACCGAGTTAATGAATGATACCAAAAATTGAACGATTACAAGAGTATAAGAAATTACATGTTGTCTACTATGGAATTAATCGCGTTGCTCGACCTCTTCTGCTCCTTTTCTCCTTTGAAAATAGACTTTTATGGTTTAGGTATCGAGAATATGATTTAGCACACTTAAAATTCGTTTTTGAGTTTTCTATTTATAGGGTCTGGAATATGGTCGATATTGCGTATCCAAAGTCTTGGATACGGCGTATCGGGGGTTTCTTGGAGTAGGGACCACGTTTGATATCTTCCAAAATATTTTATTTCCATATAGCTTGAATACGGGGTATTGCCTTCTTCTAGATACGAAGTATTGGATCTTGTTTCCTTCGTGGTCTTTGGTGAGTGCAGGCACAAATACGTCGTATCTTCCTTGATGGATACGGCGTATTGGTTGTCAGAACAGTAATCTTCAATTATCTTCATTTAAGCTTCAGAATGCGTGCCTTTTAGTTAATCTTCACCAAGTACTCCATAATTACTGTAATTCTCAAATACAAACGATTAAGTAACAATTCTTTGCAATAATTATATAAAATGGGTTAATTACATGGGATAAATGATGTTATAAAATAGAAGTTATTTGATGTCATCAACGTCGTAACATTATCATTATGGAAAGCTGGGTCATCCTAGTCAGCATTACGGCATAACATGTACACTTGATTACGCCGTAACATCCTTTAAGCCTGCAAGATGGAAATTACACGTCAGCAGTTTACGGCGTAAACCCCTAAAAGGTTACGTTGTAAACTATTTGAAATCTATAAATAGAGGCCTCATTCAGACAATTCGATATCAACCATTCCACCACAGATCTAAAGGGTGATCAAGGCCTCCATAGCTCGAAGAATTCCACAAGAAGTCCAAAGGAGATCACACTTAAACTTACTTTTGTATTTAATCATTCATAAACAACTTCTGTAAGAATTATGAGTTTTTCATCCATGATTTAGACATGTGTGTTCGATCACATCCTCATTCGAGTTTAACCAAGGGTTAGGATGAAGAATGATATAGGGTATGGATCTTCTAACTTTCACCAATAGTAATAAACCAACAAGACAGCTAAGACATGCATACATGGCCATAACGAAGGAATAGACATGCATGCTCGTACACATTCCCATTCACGTAAAACCCATTGTTAATGATTAGGAAAGGGAAATAAATTGTTGTTAAGAAAAAATTACGAAACAAATAGACTAGATCCAAGATATAAGTTGCTAGACACTTTTTCCCGACCGTTACTATGAAAAAGACACAACTATTTACAAACGTCTTGATCATTGATCAAAAATAACAACCTAAGTTGGCGTTTCTCTCGTAACGGTCGACTTCCCAATCATCCCATAGATTAAAACTTTTACCAAGATAATTGCATACTCTACCACTATTAACAAACTCTACATCGTTGACTTATAGACGTATCAACGAATAATCGATCCTTCATATAATTCCTTTGGTCTAAGCTTTTACGAAACGATTATTATCAAACTTTCCTTCTCCTTTTTGTCGTGATTTTTCTAATTTTTTGGATTTTTTTTACTACACTATACTACGAAACTCGGTGTAATTTCACCATCTTCACGATCATAATAACCGGATAATTCCTTAGGTAATCTTCTTCTTCGGACGTACCAATAATTGCGTTGGTAGTAAAAATACATGAGTTTTGACTACTTATACATTCCCATTTGCAATGTGCCGCACAAATTTCTTCCCAACCGTACCAAAGATAGAAAATTGACACAAGACTCGGGAAAACATACTTTACACTTTAAGCATCTAGCAACTGATAAATGGACATAATCTAACATGGTAGACTAAGGTGTAAAGGTGTAACAAAACATATAGTTGGTGTGTAATTCTAAAGATTGACTTACGGGTTGTTCTATGGGTATGCCTTACACTTAAGATGAGAGTAAACAAAGGTTTTATACGAGGGTTAACTAACTAGTGTAGTTAGTTAAAAAACAACATATAAAGGATTTTTAGGTGTAATCCTAAAAATTTACCAATTTAAACAAGTTACTCCATCTAAATTCATAGTACCATCACGTGGTCCTCGAATAGATATACCAAGCCTAAGTTCTAAAGTCTACAGCATCACCGGCCCAACTCATATTTTTATGGAATTGGATAAACATTTTAGAAATGAAAATGGTTAAATCCTCACAATATTAAAAAGGGTTATTGTGTGCAGGTATGTATCAAGTAATTGCACAAAGTATGCTTGAATTTTTTTTTTAATTAAGCAGTTTTTGTGTGAAAAATAAACAAACTCAATTCTAATCCCTCCCCAACTTGAAATATACAACGTCCTCATATATATAGATAAAACATTAAAAACCGGAATTTAAAAGAATGAATGAAAACTCCCTGATTAAATTTCTCGGTCATGTTGAGTTTATGAGGAAAAAAAAAAAAAAAAAGATGTGTGTTGTAAATACGTATGTATTCCAGCATGACTACAATCACACATAGGATTCTAGATGATTGATACTTCACCAACTTTGTCGATTTCTTTGCAGCGAGGTCCTATGCAAAATATTAAAAAAATATGCATTCCTATCTTGGTATCTACGGTTAATTTAAACTAAACTAAATACTAAATACGGGCCAGTCTTTGAATCGCTCCATATCAAGTTGCATAAAATGCCGTATTGACAGAACTGACAATAATGTTTAAAGTGCATAAAAATAAAGGACTGATAACGTCCAGACATTCAATACGCCGTATGGTATGGAGCGGATACACCGTATTGATGTCTGGGAAAACAGACTCGATAAAAATAAATAACAATCCGGGTTGTCTCTCGAGAAGCACTTATGTTTACAGCGAAGTCTTTAAGTTAGACTTTTCTTCCTTTCATTCGGATCTTGTTACCATCCATCCTTCGTCCATCATGCGAAAGATTTCTTGGTAAGCTCGGCATGCATCTTTTCTTGTACTAGTTAAATCATCATATTCATCTTCTTTAATAGCAACATACTCTTCGTCATCTCCGAACGCATATTTGATCATCTCGAATCTTCTTATATATCAAACCGGCAGCTCATGAGTTTCATTACTACATATCTCTTGTCTTTGATCAACTTCATGATCCATCTCATATTCATGATCATGGTTTATATCATCATATACGTTCCATTGTTTCTGTCATTTGTAACTTGACTCATCATCATCGTCTATAGTTCCTTCCATGATAGCTTTGTTTCTTAAAGCTTCTTATTTCAGCTCTCCGTCCTCCAAGGCTTTATACCATTCATAATCCTGATAATGGAGTGAGTTTCCAATCATGTAAGCTCCAGGCAAGTTTCTTCCATTACAGTATCCATCTTCTGTCCAGCCACAGGTAGGCCACTCTAAACATCCAGTTTTATAATTGAAAGGTTTGCAACAATGTGTAACTGGTGTGGGTTCATTCATGCCTCAGAATCCGCCATAGTTTTCATGTAACGGCCATGGTGTAAGCATACCGCCAAAATGGGTCGCAGCGGAATATGGGTTGGAGAGTGTTACTTCATAGATCAATAGCACGAGATATGAGAACGACCTCTATATGAGTCGTTTAAAATTGATACATTGGATTAAATAGACTTGTTTGTTACAATAGCCCGAAGCTTAAATAGTTCATCCATGAAAAGTAAAGATTTTAAGACATAACAAATATTCCCAAAATGTAATGCATCCAAATCTTTATAGTAATGACTCCAAAATGGTGACCACCAATGCATCCTCTGTTTCCGTACCATATGACCTAAGAAAAACATGCTTTAAAACGTCAACATAAAGTTGGTGAATTCACATGTTTAGAAAATGAATAAAATAGGACACAACAAGATTTTCAATTGTAATAGACATTAACACTTACAATATTCTTAAAGTAAATTACGAAGTGCACTAAGCTCATGACACCGAAGCTCGACATCTATGTATGCAATTTAATGCACATAATGTGCCCGTGTAGATGTTCAAACCCGCAACATCCAAATTGTTCTGACATGTATACATTCGTTGTTTCAGTACATTCGAAACTAGTGAGCGCTACTCACCCGAACGGGGATGTCAATCCCAAATAGATCTATTCATAACATTCGCGCTCGCTAACTAGCAATTGACAGTTCATGATAGTGGGCAATAGTGGGTTTAGCTACTTAGGCCAACTCGTAATATGTTTAAAAGAGTACTTGCGTCCAAATGTAAAATGATGCATGTTTCTCACCCCAAAGTTGTAAAACAATATAATTGTATAAAAGCGGGGCTATGAACTCACCGTAAGTGAATGATTGATTATCTAAATCAAATAAGTGAATCGTCTCGGCAATCCGAATGCAACCTAATTAATTATAGGCCGTATGAGTATAATGTATTATATATAAATAAAACATCACATGTTATATAGTCACACCACCACCTAATAGTTTTTATTAATTCTTTAAAAGTTAAAGCAATAATTAATTCCGAACTTGTATAAATAAATGAGTGTGTGTACTTGTATCCGTAAGGAAAATATCATTCTCGTTTACTAATGTACCATTTGTAAAAATATGTGATTTAATGTTTTTATAGATTACATAATGATATTTCATTATCAATTTAATTGTTTTATAAAATAATGTATGAAAGTAAAAATATGCCGTGAATTCTTGAAAACACATAACTTTATCGTTTTGACCCCGATTTATACTTTCTTATGTCCATGTCTTCGTATTAAGATAATTTATCAAAATATCATATTTATAAAGTTTAAACCTTTGATAAACAGTAACTTTTACTGTTCATTACAGTTTATAAAAACTATTTTTATAGAATTAATTATACGTGACTTGTTTAAATCATAACTCGTTCATTATAATTCCATTTCTCGAGTTCCTTATGTCCTTGGATTAGTATTAAGATAATTTATCAAAATATCATATTTATAAAGTTTAAACCTCTGATGAACAGTAATATTTACTGTTCATAACAGTTTGTTTTTATATAATTAATTATATACAACTTGTAAAATACGTAACTTGTTCGTTATAATTCTGTTTTTCGAGTTCTTTATGTCCGTGGATTCGTATTAAGGAAATTTATCAAAATATTATATTTATAAAATTTAAACCCTTGATAAACAGTAATAATTACTATTCACATCAGTGCCTAAAACTGTTTTTATATAGTTAAATATATATAACTTGTAAAATTCGTAACTTGTTCGTTATAATTCCGTTTTTCGAGTTCCTTACATGCTTACGATCCTTGTGAAGAGTACTATTTTTATAAAATATAAAATGTATGGTTTATGGTTCGAATCCCAACAGTAGGTATAAAAATAATTAGGGTTTTTAGTTAATAAAGTTTGTTTAAGGACCTTGCACCATTATTTCCAACCAATTAATTGCGTATATCTTACATGTATTAATCCTACTGAAATGTTCATGTCACTTGTTCATATGAAATCCTTAAACACTTTATATAACTTAAAAATGAATCTAGGTGGTGATTAACTTATACAACAAGTATGTACACAATAGGAAATGAATGAATGAACATGGAATACTTTAAATGGACCTTTTAGAAGATAAGTAGGATGATGAACACAAGATGTAAACCCTAACCAAGCCTTCAAAATCAAAACCCTAATCAAGAAAACCCTAGATATGTTTTCTTGATAATTCCTTGTTAAACCCGAATCCAAGCTTGTTAACACCTTGAGTAACCTTAGATAACCTTGGAATGAACACTTGAATACTTGGAATGCCTTGGATGCAAAATTAAAATGAAACCCTAGCACACATAAAGTATGCCGTGGGTTTTGAGGAGTGGGGAGGGAGTTTTTGTTTGAGTTTTTACTAGGAATAGATATGTGTATGATAATGAACAAGTTACTTGCCTCTTATAGTAACCAACCCATGAATTAACCTTAAACTAACCCAAGTTAGGAAGTAGAGTTAGAAGTACTATTGTGTAAGAGCTCTCCTCCTCCCTAGGAGGAGGGAGACGCAACATGTGAGGAGGGGGAAAGGACTTTGACAAGCCAATGTTTAGAAACTTGTGTGTGTAAGGTACCTTGTTGGGTTAAGGTAATTTACTTGTATTTAAATTTGATGCTAAGTGTGTATATACCCACAACCGGCCATAAGGCTTTATAAGTGAGCAAAATAATTAAATTTTGAGTATTGGGTATAAACGTGGGTATTTGTTTAAGTGTAGATAGGTAAAGGTGCTTCCGGGTACGACCGAATGTAATTTATTGCGAAACGTAAGCGTTTTACGTAACCAACAAAAATAAATTATGAAAAGTTATAAATTATACTCCTAATAATCATATAACACTTGCTTGATGTAAACTTTAATTTGTTTGGTGTCCGTTTACATTGATCGTTGATTTTTAGTTTACGCGATTTAACTATAAGTTAATAATTAAAAGCGAACGCGTAAAACTCTAAAAATAAATAATGGAATTTATTAAAGTTGAAAATAACCTGAAAATGAGAAATGTTACAGTCTCCACCCGTTAGGAGAGCCTTGTCCCAAGGCTCAAGATGCAACATTCTTCGAGGGTGCGGTTTTTGTGAAGAGGTGCGGATACTTTTCTCGGAACTGATCTTCGCGTTCCCATGTGAACTCTGGACCTCTCTTGGAGTTCCATCGAACTTTGATGATGGGAATACGACTTTGCCTTAGCTTCTTGATCTCACGCTCCAAGATCTCTACTGGTTCTTCAACAAAGTGGAGTTTATCATCAATGTGTATTTCCTCTAACGGGACTGCCAACGGCTCGTTAGATAAACACTTCTTTAGATTGGATACATGAAATGTGCTATGAACCCTGCTTAACTGTTGAGGTAGTTCGAGTCTATAAGCAACGGTTCCCACTTTGGCTAACACCTTGAAAGGTCCGATATACCTCGGGTTCAACTTTCCCCATTTTCCAAAATGTACGACCCTTTTCCAAGGTGATACTTTTAACATAACTCGATCACCAACTTGAAACTCTAAAGGCTTACGCCTCACATCGGCGTAACTCTTTTGGCGATCACGAGCAGTTTGCATTCTCTGCTTAATTTGGACAACCTTCTCGGTTGTTTCATGAACAAGTTCTGGACCGGTGAGCCGAGCATCTCCGACTTCGGCCCAACACACAGGCGATCTACACCTTCGGCCATAAAGTGCCTCGAAAGGGGCAGCTTTAATACTAGTGTGGTAGCTGTTGTTGTACGAGAATTCAATCAGCGGTAAGTGTCCTTCCCAACCATTCCCAAAGTCTATCACCCAAGCGCGTAACATATCTTCAAGAGTTTGTTTGGTTCTTTCACTTTGTCCATCAGTCTCCGGATGGTATGCCGTACTCATATCCAGCCGAGTACCCATGGCTTTCTGAAATGACCTCCAGAAATTTGACGTAAACCGGGGGTCACGATCACAAATGATCGAGACTGGTACAAACAAATGATCATTAACCTACAAACTACTTGCAAACTAAAAATCAAATCCTAAAAACTAAATTAAACCTCTGATAATTAAGCATGAAAAGTGCTACTAGTCTAAATCCCTATCTGATGCAGTTGACATGATTATGGCTAAATCTTAAAACAAAAATTGCAGGCCTAAGATACTTGATTTGAACAACATTTGAAAAAAATAATAAGAGCACATAAAAGGACGATTTCAAACTAGAAAATTTGAACTTAAAATGTGTTTATACTTCTAACTAATAACTAGCTGATTCTACTACAACTATCAAAACTTAGTTAAAACTAGATTAAGGCCTAACTAAGATCTTTTAAATTTATTCTTACAAACCTTATATGAGGAATTAAGAATGAAATCAAAGGTTCAAATTTAGCTAAGCTTAGTACTAAAACAAGTTAGTACTGCTTGATTCCAAACACCTCTTTATTTCCTTAAAATCCAAATTTAGCTTATGAGGGAAGAGATTTAAAATCTCACAGATCAATAACAGATTATTAATAAGATTTTACAAGGCCTAATAAACAGTTTTAACCAACTAAATAAGCAGAATTAATAAGCTACTTCATTATGCTAGTATTTTTGGTTTTTTATGACAATTTTATGACAAGTTAATGAAACTAAGATTTTAACCTAACAATCAAACTTAATAAGCAACTAACAATTATATTAAGCTCTAATAAGCTAAACTAAACAACAATAAGCAGATAATAAGCAGCTATAAGCTAAGATGTAGATTTAAGCTATAAAAAGGAAAGTGAAAGGGCTTACAAAATCTTAGCTTAAACTAGGCTTATTAAGCTCGAGGAGCTACTCTACAAGCTCCAGCTTATCCTAGGATAAGCTGGTAGGGTCCTGGAAGTCCTTCCATTATTGACTTCCCTTCCAAAAAAAAGTTGTGGTAAATTTGATTGTGGACTTTGAATAAGATAAGCTCAACTAAGCTTTTGAGAGCTTAGTTGAGTAATTAGCTAGCTTAAAAGTAGATATAACAGCTTATTGAGAGCTTATTAGAACAATTGAAAGCTTATTAAACCATTTTACTCTTAAAGTAAAAACTTAAAATCCAACACAAGATTAAAGTAAACTTTTAACATTTTTATTAATGAAAACTGATTACACTACTTTTGAAATAAAGATTACAAAAATCTAAATGACATTAAGCTAAAAAAAATACAATAAGCTACGCCTACACTAAGCTACACTAGATAAGCAAAAGATATCCTCTGTGAGTGAAGAAGGTCTTGAATTTATAGGCTTGAGAGAAGCTTCTAGATCTTGGATACACGCTCCTTTCAGTCTTGATCATAACCCTTGAATCCTTGCCAATCATTAGATGCCCTCTTATAACCCTTGGATCAAATTGTGATCACCCGGATTGCCAAGCTGGCAATCCAATAAGTTGGGAGCTCTTGTGTTTCTTTTAGCCTTGATTTAGTGCAAAATTCTCATTTGGAGTGTGTTTCTTTGAGATGGCCCGCGTGTTATTCCTTTGTCATAGCTTGACAATCAAAGGGCTTGGGATGAAGTAATAGCTTGCCAGCGTATAACATAGTACTAGCATTCTATTGTGGCTCACGTTGGAATTGAGAGGGTGTGGGTTTAATTATGGTTTAATTTGTGTTGGAACTGGTGAATTTGGGTGGAGAGGTTAAACAGTTTAAAAACTGTTTTTTCCCGCCCCAAAATGTTATAGATTTGTGTTTACTCGGGTTTGAATGTGTGTTTTGACCTGGGCTTTTATTTATAATAGGAAAACTGGTGCTTGGGTTAATATCATGGCTAGGTAAAAGGGGTATTGGGTTATAATTAAAAAGATAACAACCGTTAGCCTTTTATATTAAAAGGACTAACGGTGTTAGTCATTCAAGGACCATTTTTTGTTATATGTTAAACAATAGGGGCTGTTTTGGGGTTTCAAGGGTTCTGTCATTTTGTGGGTTGACCATTGTTGACCAAGGTTGACTTAGTTGACCTTTTGCTAGAAACTTTCGGCTCTTGTGCACTCTATCCGTTCCCGTGTTCGTGTTTGTCCGGTTTTGACCGTTTTCTTATGATTTTTGCAATATCCGTACCTACACATTCACAAACAACAAAATACACAAATACAAGCATATTTTTGCACATTTTGATCATTTAAAGGTCACTTTTGACTTGAAAAGGATATGTGATTTCTTACATATCACCTACTTAATCAAAGTTGCTAGTTGCTTTTGTGTAAAGTTTTGTATTTCATGTGTCAATGTGAAATTCTCTATCTATGTTATGATCAGGAAATTGACAATTGCAATGGAAATATGTAGCTCCTATATTTGTGCTCTTTCGCGTTTTATGTTATTATCTCCGATGATTAAAGTGTTAAAAGAAAAATTATCTGAAAATTTTGATTGTGAAGACGTGTGAATGAAATTGCACAGAGGATTATGTTATGAAAAAAATGAAAAAAATTGAAAATGCACCAAAAAAGAGAAGGAAGATTTATAATCGGTTCGTTAAACTTAAACCGGTGAAATTCTTGGAAGGATCGATTATTTGTGGATAAAAATCAATGATGTATAGTTTTGTATTAAGTGGCCGAGATCACCACTTTTGTAAAAGTATGTAACTTTGGGATGTTCGGGAAGTTTACCGTTATGGGAACGCCAACTTAGGTTGTCTTTGTCATTTCTATGATCGAGGCATTTGTATATATTTCGAGTCTTTATCATGGAACGGTCGGGGAAAAGTTACTAGCAACTACCTTATTTAAGCTTAATCTATTTGTTTTGTGAATTTTATTTAACAACAATTTACTTCCCATTCCTAGCAACTAACCTTGGGGTTTACCCGAACGAGGTTGGATTGGGTCATGCATGTCTATTCCGTCGTTACAGCCATATATGCGTGATTTAGCCGCCTTGTTGGTTTATTACTTTCGGTGACAACTAAAAGATCCCTACCCTATATCGTTCTTCATCCTAGTTACGGCCATGTATGCATGTCTCAGCTACCTTGTTGGTTTATTACTATTGGTGAAAGTTAGAAGACACCTACCCTATATCATTCTTCATCCTAACCCTTGGTTAAACTCGAATAAGGATGTGATCGAACACACATGTCTATTCTATCGTTATGGCCATATATGTGTGCTTCAGCTGCCTTGTTGGTGTGGTACTTTTGGTGAAAGATTGTAGAATGATCAACCCTAAGCCTTATAATAAAAACCCATTTTACCTTTATAAACTTGTTACTCCTTAGCTCTAGTGGTGGAGATGTGTATCATTGCCAAATCTATAATAGAATACTCGTCACGACCGAGCAATTGAGCAAATTAGTTACATGTTACCACATATATTAGTTGAGTGATTTGCGTGTTTTCATCTTTCTATTTCGTGAGGTGTTTTGTTGTGTACTTGTAATAGATCGAATAAATGCTTTAACGGAAAAATCCATAGGGATATATTTTTTTATAAACTTCTAAAGTGTACTTGAGGACAAGTAGGATTCAAGTGGGGGGATATTTTATGACATCAAATAACGTTTATTTTATAGCATCATTTATCCCGTCTTTATTGCTCATTCCACATTCTTTTATATAAGAATTTATACTTAATTGATTATATTTATTATTTGCAGTAAATATCAAGCATATGGTGAAAGTTAGTGAAAAACCACACATTTCGGAGCTTAAACGATGAATTAAAATAAAATATCGAAGAGTGAAAGATTTGAATACGTCGCAATGTTTTGGTCATAACTTCTTCGTCCGAGCTCCGTTTTAGGTGATTCAAAAGGGCACAGAATGAGAAAAAGGGTGTCTTTAATTTTATGTGATAAAATACCCTGAATTATGAAGTTAGCTCGTGATTTAACTAGATGGAGCAGCCAACTCATGGTTTTTAAGGTTTTAGCCCAATTTGACCCATTAAGGTCTTAGCCCAATTACTAGGTAATTTAGTAGTCCACTATGTATGTGGGCTGGATAATTTGGACAAGAAAATCAAAAAGTGAAGCCACGATTGGGGCATTTATTTGTGCGGCAAGAAAAGAGAAGAAACAAAGAGTTTACATCTTTTTTTATTATAAATACTAAATACTTCCGAGGAAAAAAAGGGGAACTGCCTTTCGACACAGGATGGAACAAAAGAAAGAATATAAGGTTTTTACGAAGCGGCTCAATCGATGGGAAAACTCTTGTAATCTCTACACTCCACTATACGTGTCCGGTTAGCATTATGTTTAATCGTTCATCTATGATTTCGTGTATTGTTACAATGACTATCGGCTAATACCTTTAGGTATTAGCCATGTTTATGATAATATAATGTTTTGATTTGTCTTTATATCGTTTGTTCTTTATTCGTTGCATGTTGATTATGTTTATCTCTTCGTACCATTTATGTACTTAATTATGTGTTTTTCCTATCATTCAACTAGATCTAGTCCTACATATTTAATGCGCTGCAACTTCGGTGTTGTTTGGGCGTAGGCTAAGAGTCCGGGATAGAAACATATAAATATAGTTTCCTAGATAGATTATAATCAACGGTGTGAGCTTTATGCGGGTTTAGGTTAATTGTGACAGGATTAACTAGCGACAAACCTCGAGTCTAGGGAGAAGATCCACCTAACTTTGGAATGATATACCACCAACGAATTAATACAATCATTGCACGAATAGACAACCAAGGCATATTATTAGATTAAACTGGCTAATACGTTTTCCTTACGTTTGACCGCTTCTCAATCTTTTGTTAATCACTTGTGTGCGTTATTTGTCATCACTTTAGGATAATTAGAACTAAACTCGTGCTAGTCTCTCAGGCTGAAAGCCCCCTCTTTGCATTAGTTTAGGTTTAATTAGATTTAATTAGAATAATTAGGTTAGATTAGTACTAAACCTAGGTAAATAAAATACCAGTAGAATTAAGAGTTAACTTCCACTCTCGGTGATTGACACCCTACTTACCAACGAAGCTACATTCGATCGGGTACACTGCCCGTTAAAGTGTTGTTTTTAGGTATAATCGGCATAAAATAAATAGTGAAACTTGATAATAAATAACAACCTACATGACGACACATCAGAGGGTGACAGAGAGGTGGGATGAGAGTGAAATCATTTCAAACTGGCCTAATTTTTCCACATCCGGCTGGGCTTCTAAGGTTTGGCCTAGTGTGTCTTTATTTTTTTTTATTTTTTTAGGGTTAACTTAATCATCTACCAACTCCAATCATTCTGGAATTGGTTTTGCTTACTTTCAACTATTACAGATATTTAAACCTTTTGTTACTTATCGTGTACAATAAAGTTCAACGTGCCACATTATTCATATTTGCAGCATACATTTTGCTAACTATATATGTCTTGATTGTTGTTTTGTTGTTGCACAGGGTCTGTCGTGGTATGCATTTTGCTAACTATATATTTGTAACACCCCAAAATCGGGTTTTAGGTATTTTAATCAAATATGTTATCGAATAAGTTTGACTATGACTTTTATAAGTTGAACGTGTTACGTAATTGGTTAGTTAAACCTAATAGTCAAACTATAAGTAAGTATATTATGTAAATAGTTTTAGAAAGAATTACGTGTCACAATCATGATTCGAAGGTCAGGAAGGATAAAACAAGTATGTAGCCATTTCTAGAGAGAGTAGAGAGAGGAAGGAAAGATGTGTGCATTAGCTTAGAAAGGGAAAATACACACACTTGTTATGAAAGCCTCATTCCTCCTTGAAAGTAAGGAGAGAATATATATAGCCCTCATGACACTTATTTATACAAGATTGACATTATTAGTCCCTATGTGTCACGGCTATGATAACTAATGTAATTCCGTAAATGTCGCTCACATTTTAAGGCTAACAATATCACCGATTCCATCACCACATATCACTAATTCAAAATCCAAGGTAAATACAACTATCTATTTTTTTTATCAAAATCGAAATCTCTAATTCGGTTTTTGATTAATAATAAATCATGGAATCAATGTTTTTATTTTGATAATAGGTTTTGTTTTTGAATATAATCAAGAAAACATTTTGATTGATTCATCTGTGTGCTGGTGATGTGTATGCTGTCAATATGAAAGAGTTGGTAAGTACTGATTTATTATAATATTTAGGGTATCTAATTATTAGTTTCATATTACATTATTCTTTTTCGATTAAATTATAAGATAATTTCCAATTATCCTGTTCAAATTTATTTGTGCTTTACCAGAACCCTATGCACAAAACCTTTGACTTTGAGCGATTTGTTCGTACATTTGGAAAGCAATTAAATTGTTCTTCATTTGCCAATGATTTGGTAAATATTGAATATATTCACCTTTTAATTTTTTAGGTTTTTGATGTAAATCCATAGTTAAGATGTTTTTAATGTGTTGTTTTTTTTGAATAATCAATCTAATTTTTTTAGGTCTCTTTTCATATAGACGGGGCATTCACTTTCTTAATGTAAGTTTTTATGATTCCATGCCTATGAAGTGTCTGATGAAATACTTGACTGGATAGTTTTTTCTATAAAAGATCGTTGTAGATGTTGAATGATAGAAAACCTTGAATTTGTGATGCAGGAACCTCCTCTTTTAATTGATTACATAAGTAATTGGTTTGGTGGAACATCCCCAACATGACAATCTCTTCTCTTATGGATGCCGTCAACTTAGCCGATATAGTCATC
>BQNB010086255.1:13229-28246 GCA_026074375.1 Tanacetum coccineum | reverse complement strand
GCTGTTATAATAGATTCAGCAGAAGTTTAGAGTAGCTCATGAAAGATGATCTCTAAATATTGTGAGTTCCAGTTGCACCAACTGTTGGTAATCAAAAAGCACAAAACGAACAAACAAAGTTGAACAAACGAAGCGGAAGCTTTATTCAAATACCAAACCAAATTACAAAGACAAATTCAAAGGTACCAAACCCTAATTCCAAAAGATACAAAACAAATATTCAAAGGTACAAAAAAAACTAAACCCATCAATCCCTATTTATAGGCTAAACAAACTTGGTGGCCAAGTCACACAAATTTACCAAACGCCCCTTAGAGTTTAAGTCGCTTTCTAACAATCTCCACCGTGACTTGAACTCCTTCAAATATCCAAACCAACCCTTAAAGTTTAAGTCACTTTTCTAATAAGTTTCAAGCTGATATTAGATATCGACTTCAAGTTCCACGGAAGGATTGGATACACTAGCGTGCACCGATATATTGAAACCATGACCTCTTTTTAAACAACTGTTCAACTTGTATGTATTTGCCAATATGTTATTTTGGTGTCGACAGGCATTTGACCTTGCAGAACCAAGGTACTTAGGTATATACCTCACCTATGGGTTGTGGGTTCGAAATTGTGTGTGAGTATTTTCTGTTTAAACAATGTGAGCTACTATTCTTTACCATTTGCTTAGTTGGTGATGCATGCGCACCTTCCACGCGGTAGCTGCATCTTGTTCTATAAGACTGATTATTGCCAGGGCCGGATTTAGCATCGGGCGAAGCGGGCGACAAATTTGATGATGTTGTGGATATGTTTCATATGTGACGAATGTGGTTTTTATGATAAAATAATACCTAATGTTGGAAGAAGAATATAAAATAAAAGGAGACATAACATGTGATAAAACGATTCTGCCAGAAAAAAAATTCAGTTGACGGAAGACATTAAATGAAATTGAAGATGAAGGATTCCTCTCTTCTGATTGGTTTAAGACTTTAATGGTCACGTGGGGTGTAAAATGTGAAACTTCATGCCTAGATAACTAAGACATTAGTTAATTACTTAATTTACACCTTTTGGTTATTAAATTGTTTAGTTTTAAGCTTATCAATTTGAGTTTTTCAAATTTATAATTACTCCATCTTTCTCAAAATTTTAGTTCTCATTTGTGTTAAAAAAATTCAAAATGATTAAGCATTTTTTATTTTAACCGATCAAGAAAAGTTTAGAGTAGAGTAGAGTTTATATAAGATTCGATTAAAATATGTAATGGTCTCATTTTTATTTAGTTTAAACGTAAGGTGACTATAATTTCATTCGAATCTTAAAACCAGTCCTACTAGTAAAGTCACCGAACCAATAATCGGGACAGTTCAGTATCCGTGTATGTAAAAGGTTTTTCTAACTTGTGTGCTAGAGGCACAAAATAAGAAGCCAGAAAAGTACTAAAAAATACACAGAGACCCACAGGCAAGTATAAAAAGGTACTTAGGGACCCACGAATTGATTACTTTTTTGTACTTTTTATTAAAGGATATAATGGACCCAACCCACATTCGGGCTTTAAAACACCAATTTTTTTTCACCTAATCACAATATAGTTGTCCTCCGGTCATCGGCAACTCGCCGATGATTCGGAGGGATCCCAAACACATTTATTTTATTTTCCGCTTTTTGTCTCTAAATAATCAGCTCGTATGAGCTTTATGTGTGTGTTGTGTGATGGTGTGTTGTTCTTATCTCAATATGTGTGCATGCTTCTCTTTGGTTAAGCTTATTACTGAAGTGCATCCCATCATCGAGATGGACGGGAATCTCTCGTATTATGTTGATATAGCCATCAATCATCAAACTTTGTCTTTTAATCTTTGTTTTAACAGCGGAGATCCTTGTAGTTTTTGAAAATAGTTGGTTGTTAATTTGTCGCTCCTACCTAAAGGCAAAGCAAGCCATGGCGTAAAAATAAACGTCACGCAAAGGAGGAAGCCGCAAGCAATAAACCACTATGCCTCAAAATACAATTATGCTTCCATTCAAACAAACAACAAAGAAGATTAAGAAACTACCGGAGATCATTGTATTTTTCAAAAATAGTTGGTCAAAAAATTTGCACACCTACTAAAGGCAAAGCAAGCCACGCAAAGGAGGATGTCGCAAGCAGCAAAACAACTATGCCGGCAAATACAATTATTCTTCTGTCTCAACAAATAACAAAGAAGATGATAAAAGAAAAAGCGCTTTTCAACTTATATTCCAGTTTGTCCGTCGAGAAGCCTCCCGTTCAAACTGCGGGGGAGTATTAGCTGAGTCATTCATGATTAGATATGGATTGACATTATCATTTGTCATGAGATAATTGATTCTCTTAGTTGTATGCATTAATTGTGATTATGGGCCTATCCCATTATAGTCGGTAGTTTCCTTGAATAGTCACAGGACTCATGTGTATATAAAGTTAGCTTGTGAATGAATAAAGATCATGGGGAATTAAGCAATTCTAATATGGTATCGAGTTAGGTGTGATTCTCAGATCTAATCGGCCGTAATGAGCCGCCATCCTCAACCACCTAACCCCGTCAAATCTCTCAATCTCTATTATCAAATCTCTCTGTCTTTATTTTCAAAACCTTAGTTGTCGGCCACCATAAGCCGCTACTAAATTCCAAAAAAAAATCTCTCATTTTTCTGTTATCATCACGTACGTTTTCTTCTCTTATGCTATTGATCTTGCTTAAACATATACCATATGTTTGATTTAATTTTGTTATTTTTCTGTCTTATTTAATTTCAGGCATCTTAACATGCGGCTATGACCTTGCTCTCTATCTAATTCCTTTAAAGGTATCCTCTTTTGTTTCTATCTGCTTTCTTGGGTTCTTTTCCAAGGTATCCTTTTTTGTTTCCATCTGCTTTCTTGCGTTCTTTTTCAATCTCTTTCATTTTTTTCTCTTTTCATCTAACAAATCTCAACAACAACAAATAAAAGAAAATCAATTTTCTCAAGCCTTCTCAAGCAAATCAATCTCCTTCTGGTTTTATTTGTTTTTCAAAGTCATTCTAATCACAAGTTTTATTTACTTTCCTTCTTAACTTTTGTTTCCTTCTTAAAAAAGATGAAGTTTTGGGCGTTACAGCTTCCTACGCAAGTATAAGATTACAACAACAATCAATAAATTAAGTTTCTCGAAAGATAGAAGATTTATCGCCTCTTGCAAAGTTTAACTCCAGTTGTATCGTTCGAAGACCTCCCGCTCCAACTGCGGGGGAGTATTAGATGATAGATTATTTGATTGGCTACCTTCCAATATTAGTTGATATATTTTTGGATGATTTATTAGTCAACATGTATTTTATGATGATTAGATAATCATGAATAGATGATTGGATAATCATTATCTCTACATTCATCATTCTTAGCTGTAGTCTAGTTGTCGTTGGGCTCAAGCCTTTATATTTGTATCTATAAATAGTGGTGAAATAATATATCATAACCGACGGGGTTTTCTATCTTCTATCATTTTTCCGTGGGTTCCCGGCTTCTTATCTTGTGCGCCTAGAGCACAAGTTAAAAAAAACCCGTATGTATAATACAAAGTTGTTTTCTCAGAAATTTTCTACAATTTAATTCCATTTGAAATGTGGTCACATAAATATGTACTTAATAATAATTTTTCAACTGATATTTGTTTGTGCATAATATGATCAATACGTTAAATTGTTTTTAATCAATAAGAATTCCTTATTGAGAAATACTACGTATAAATAGATGCTAAATGTCGATAACCTATTGCATACATTAGAATACGTTAAATATTGTTTTATTAAGTTGAAAAGGTGGTTCTTTTTGCAGCTCAAACCTTAAAGACATATTGTTTTGAGTTATCTTTTATAAAGCTTAGCAGGGGCATTTCTCGATAGTTTCGCCCAAGGCATCGAAAAGCTCAGAACCGGCCCTAATTATTGCACTCCAAGTACACAACGCATTTCACTAGCTTACTCATATAGTAATCCAATGAAGTTATGTTCTGAAAGGTTCAAACAAGTGAAATAAAATAACATATATGTTAATAGAAAACGGGTCAAATTGGTCACAAGTCGCCTGAAGTGTATTTTGAATGCATAAAACCTTTTAAACCATTTTTCGAAAAACAAGAATATATATATAAGTAATATAATTCTTGAAATTATATCACTTATAAAAAATAAAATATAAAATTAAAAAGAAGCTGAAATGTTATGATAAAAATCTTTTACGGGTCAAAAAAGTTCCTAAGTCACCTGAAGTGTATTTATCACTCTAACATGAAACACAACAGAAGTTAAAATTAAATTTTTTTAAAGGGGTTAAACCGTAAGTCGGTCAAAATTTATAAATACATATGGTAAATGTGTTTCGGTGTTCACTTATGGTTTTATCTCCATGCAGTTTCGAGGATCTGAGATCATTCTAACTTCAAAATTATAAAACTGCTACTCTTCAAGATGTTGCAGCCGTACATTCTGCCCTTGAGAAGTTGATATTCTTGTGTAACCAAGATTTGTTATCGCCATCAATTTTTAATAAAATATACATACATACATACTAGGGAAGAGATAAAATAAAAAGGTCTGGCCTTTTTTCCTGAGAAGGGTTGAAAAACAAGTTCCCGAAAAATTCTGAAGTTCTTCCACAAGATAAAAGTAAATATGGCATTCTTTTGGTAAATAGTATTATAGTTGCTTGTTATCCAGATAATATGATGCTAATAAATTACTGTAATAACTTTGCTAGAAAGGAATATTGTCCAAAAATATATGTTATTCAATTCGCAGCAACTGGCATGAAGAAAGACTCGTTAATTGTATTTTGAATATATGTTTTACAGGCAATGGAAACTGGATTCCACCAACCAAAGATGAATTTCCTTGTGAAGGATTCATCTCTTCAAGGACGAGTAGTTATCACGGCTTGCTTCACACAAAATCAACCGCATCTACATGGATTGGTCAATCAACATCAGGTACGGACAATTCTTTTAAGCAACTACGTTATCAGAAAACAAATTTGCCCAACGATTATTCCTCTCATTGGATTCTCGTCTGAGAGGTCCATACCCGAGGGAGTAATATGCCTTGAAAAAAACTCCTTACATAACTAAAGAATAACACCCATCAGGAGCACATGCCCTCAAAACTCCTTATACAATTATGGATAACCTTTAGCCATGCACACTTGCTCGGCAAATCAGGCGCACATGCATGATTAAGGAAGAACTCTAGGCACACCTGATTTTCAAACCTCGTAAATGTTTGAGGAACAATATAGACGATGTGCATACTCGTGCCTTGAAAACACATTTCTTAGCACCTGAAGGGTCTATGAAACACAATTCAAAGGACGAATTGTAATACCTGATAGGCTCACAAAAACACATGATAAAATGCATATTCCATAACGCCTCAAAGCTAATGGAATTCAAAACTTGGTAAAACTATGTAATTTAGAACGCTTTAAAATGTCTTCAAGGGTCAATGCTAAAGACTTCTTTCGGGATTGGTTTGCTTCTACCTTGGAAGCTCTAGTACGTTTTTGGTTTCTTCCCCTGTTTTTAAGGGTATTTTAATAAAAGCACTTCTTCTCGAAAAAATGGATGATAAAAGAATCATACTATATTCCACTATCGTATCCAAAAGACAACTTAGAACTCATATTCAACATGCCATACTAGACTCTATCTTCGTGTCCGAAAGACAACAATATAAAACTTAGATGCAAACTTGCCGTCTAGGTTTACCCCAAAATACCAACCGAATGTATGACATACAAAAATTTGAGGCATTTAATTTCCATCATGCTTATGGATGAGCATCCTTTAATAAGCTAGTTCCATTATGAAAACATAAAAGTGTGTATATCAAATGAAGGAGATATGTCTGATTAGAGTTGTACCCATAGGTTGCTCGGTGTAAAGCTCTCCCCAAAACAATCGATTTTTAAAAAACAAAGTATTGATACCAAACCACCCTATAGTTCAGTAACCACCCCGTTATCCAGGCCTTAGGTTGCTCGGTGTAAAGCTCTCCTCAAAACAATCGAGTTTGTAAAAAACAAAGTATTGATACCAAACCACCCTATAGTTTAGTGACCACCCTGTTATCCAGGCTTTTCAATTACAATTTTTGAAGCTTTATGACTTGTGCATTGAGCTTCTACCAAAAAGCATTCATTCTAACCTTTTGTATGATCCTTTGCTAATCACACAGCTGGCCCATTATGCAGCTCAACTCTAACAAGAGTTGGTATCAAAACAAAGAAATCACTCAAACACATTCAACGCAACAAAAGATTCCAAATTAGAACATATTTAAGTTTTAACCACTACATAAACAAAGACCGCCCTTCAATCTAAAGGTCTTGTAACATCACCAACATAGAAGCAAGCTTGAATCACTAATCTGCACATAAATAAAGTACGTTGATTTAGTTTTCTAAGTATATGTGTTTGGGTAAGATTTTAAAAATGATTCTTATTTGTTTCTGCTACTTTTCGAAAATGATTCACATGTAATAAATGCCAAAAATCTAGAATTTATTTGTGCTACTTTTCAAATTGATCTGGTTGTTACAAATGACTAAGAGCCAAGTGGGTCACTAATATTTCGATGATTAAGAAATTTGAATGTTATAGGAAGGACAAACCACAAATCCTTGATTCCGATAACAATTGATGGCGGCCATACCGGTTTCGTCTACATGAAGAACCGCCTTTCTCATGCCTGTTTAGATTTACAAAATTATACAAAGTTTCAATAAAAATACACAAATAAATCCCTAAACTAACGAATGTAACATTTATCTCTAGGAGCTACCATGGCCTCTACGAGTATCTTAGATGCTACTCCTAATCTTCGGAACTCACTCTTGACCACGACCATCGTGATGTACGCGCAAACGCGTGAATCATCACCAGAAACCTTCAATAAAAAATTAGGTATAAGAATAACAGTTTTAAAATAGTTACTATGTTTTACAAAATAAAAATATTTAGTCAAAAGTATACCATATTAGTTAACGTGTGCATCGATTTATTAAAGCACACATCTAGCGATACCGGTTTCGTCAAAAGTATACTTTGAAAAGTAGCACAAATAAATTTCTAGATTTTTGGCCTTTATTACATGTGAATCATTTTCAAAAAGTAGCAGAAACAAATAAGAATCATTTTTAAAGTCTTACCCAAACATATATATTCAGAAAACTCTGAATCAATGTATTTTATTTGTGTGCAGATTTGTGAATTCAAGCTTGCTTCTATTTACAAGACCTTTAGATTGAAGGGCGGTCTTGGTTTATGTACTGGTTAAAACTTAAATATGTTCTGATTCGGAATCTTTTGTTGTGTTGAATGTGTTTGAGTGAGTTTTTTGTTTGGATACCAACTCTTGTTAGAGTTGAGTTCTTTGTGATTAGCAAAGGGTCAGTCAAAAGGTTGGAATGAATGGTTTTTGGTAGAAGCTCAATGCACAAGTCATAAAGCTTCAAAAATTGTCATTGAAAAGACTGGATAACAGGGTGGTCACTAAACTATAGGGTGGTTTGGTATGAATACTTTGTTTTTACAAACTCGATTGTTTTGAGGAGAGCTTTACACCGAGCAACCTATTGGTACAGCTCTCATCAGACATATCTCCTTCATTTGATATACACACTTTTATGTTTTCATAATGGAACTAGCTTATTGAAGGATGCTCATCCATGAGCAGCATGGAAATTAAATGCCTCAAAATTTTGTATGTTATACATTCGGTTGGTATTTTAGGGTAAAACCTAGACGGTATGTTGCATCTAATATCTATATTGCTGTCTTTCGAACACGAATATAGAGTCTAGTACAACATGTTGCATATGAGTTCTATATTGTTGTCTTTTGGACACAATAGTGGAATATAGTACATTTATTTTATCATCTATTTTTTCGAGAAGAAACGCTTTTATTAAAATACCTTTGAAAACAGGGGAAGAAACCAAAACGTACTAGAGCTTCCAAGGTAGAAGCAAACCAAACCCGAAAGAAGTATTTAGCATTGACCTTTGAAGACATTTTAATGCGTTCTAAATTGCGGTTTTTTGGACACAATAGAGTCTAGTATGTTTTTTTTATCATCCATGGCTTTAGCATTGACCTTTAAAAACACGTTTAAGATGCTCACAGTGTAACTTTTTGGGTAACGACTTCTCGGGAAAGATTTAACGGTTGAAAATTTGAGTAAACCGCTCTAAAACCAACTGTAGAGCGGTAGAGGGGTGAATACGGTCTTTTCGACTTCTTTGAAGTTTATGAAATTTAAAGTCTCAAATAAACCTAGTGGTGTAACAATCTACTTAACAACACAACTAATAAGTAAAGAGAGAGATGGACACCATATTATATACTATAACTTGAATAACTGAGAAACTGAGAAACTAGTTTTTCAACTTATTTCTTTATGTTTTTGGCTTTGTTTATTTTGTAATTTTTCCTTTTCTATTTTGTAGCATGTCAGTTCGCTGGTAGGTAAAGCTACGCAAGGGACGTACCAGTGTCTCATGGTTGTAAGTTTCTCTATCACATAAAGACATTGTTGTGCATTATAAACATATATTATTATAATTCATCATGTATGACTTCATTTTGTTTATTTCTTTGCTTTTGTAGACTCGCATAATGTGTTCCTTAGATTGCTCGACCTGGTTTTTATACATCAATGAGCACCCTAACAAATAAGGTATACCTTTGACTAATATTTTTTTTCTTGAACACATAGCAACTAGCGAAGAATTGCCATTCTCATACCTTTAATTATTTATTGAAGGTTGGTAATGATAAAGCGCGCATTTGTGACTACATTACTATGGTTGTGGTCAAAATTGAATATCTATCAACATGGTTGGGGGTTGCTTCTAAGCTACTCCGTGAGCCATCTTTATTACTAAAAATCAATGTTACATTAATTAATTTAGGGTTTTTTTTATGCTTTTTATTGAAACTTATGCATACACAAGGTCATTCTTCATGTTGATGAAATCAACGTAAGCGCAAATAGTTGCTATGAGAAGCAAGGCTTCCCGGTTTGTCCTTCCCATAACATTCAAATTTCGAAAAGAATCATTTTCAATGTTATTGGAAGGACACACCGTGAAGCCTTGCTTCTCATAGCAACTAATTGTGTCGACATAAAGAATGTCCTTCCGCATGCATGTTTCAATAAAAAGCACAAGAGAAGATCTAAATTAACTAATGTAACCTTGATTTTTAGCAATCAAGATGGCCTCACGGAGCATCTTAGAAGCAATCCGACCATGTCCGTCAATATTATTTTTTACCACAACCATAGTAATGTAGGCGCAAATGCGCAATGAATCATTATCAACCTTCAATAAAAAATTAGGTATAATAATGACAGTTCTAGAATAGTTACTATGTTTTAAAAAAAAGAACACTTAGTTAAAGGTATGCCTTATTTGTTAGGTGCTCATTAATGTATATAAACCTAGGTCGAGTGATCTAAGGAACTATTTATCACGAGTCTAGAAAAGCAAGGAAATAAACAAATAAAGTCATACGTGATATATTATAATACTATATGTTTATAATACACAAAAATGTCTCTAAATGATAGAAATAACTTACGGCCATTAAACATTGGTATTCTATCATTTAGAGATATTTTTGTGTATTATAAACATATAGTATTATAATATATCATGTATGACTTTATTTGTTTATTTCCTTGCTTTTCTAGACATTGAATTGCCCCATAGCTTTCCTACCAGCAAACGCATGCCACAAAATAGAAAAGAAACATAACGAAATAAACAAAGCCAAGTAACATAAAGACATAAGCTGAAAAACTAGTTTCTCGATTATTCAAGTTACACTTATGACGATATATTGAATCGTGCCAACTCAAAACCTTCCAGCTTAGCATCCTCAAAAGTGTCAACTGATTAGCAACGTTTTGTCATAATAATAATACAATAAGTATTTAAAATGCAACAATTTGTGTGGAACAAATCATACTTGTGGAATAAATAATCCTTGCACTAAAGAAATAAAACCATTGCGAGCATATTAGATTATTAACCCGAACATTTATACCGGAAGCATTAGCAGATTTAAAAGTTTTGATCTTTTCTAAGAATTGCATCTTGTTGATGTTGGTAATCAAAAGCACGAAACAAACAAACAAATTCGAACGAACGAAGCGGAAGCTTTATTCAAATATCAAACCAAATTACAAAATTAAATTCAAAGGTATCAAACCCTAATCCCAAAAGGTACGAAACAAATATTCAAAGGTACAAAGAAAACTAAACCCATCAATCCCTATTTATAGGCTAAACAAACTTGGTGGCCAAGTCACACAAATTTACCAAACGCCCCTTAGAGTTTAAGTCACTTTCTAACAATCTCCACCGTGACTTCAACTCCGTTTCGAAACTTCAAACCAAACGAATCTTCGTCTTCAAATTCAAATTTCCAAACACTAGAGATACTAGCCAATTCAAAACAAAAGATCGAATCCGAAAACGATCCAAACCAAAGCCAAATGATCGAATCTGAAAACGATCCAAAACAAATCAAACGATCGAATCTGAAAACGATCCAAAACAAATCAAACGATCGAATCTGAAAACGATCCAAAACAAAGCAAACGATCGAATCTGAAAACGATCCAAAACAAATCCAAACGATCGAATCTGAAAACGATCCAAAACAAATCAAACAAATGATCGAATATGGAAACTCCACCGTATCTGACAATTCCAAATCCAAACAAATTCCAGTAACACAGAACGAATTCTTTAAACAATCAAAAAACCAACTTCAATCCAAACTAACCTTTTTTTATTTTTTTTCTTCATCTTCAACCCAGCTCTGATACCACTTGTTGGTAATCAAAAGCACAAAACAAACAAACAAATTCAAACGAACGAAGCGGAAGCTTTATTCAAATACCAAACCAAATTACAAAATCAAATTCAAAGGTATCAAACCCTAATTCCAAAAGGTACGAAACAAATATTCAATGGTACAAAGAAAACTAAACCCATCAATTCCTATTTATAGGCTAAACAAACTTGGTGGCCAACTCACACAAATTTACCAAACGCCCCTTAGAGTTTAAGTCACTTTCTAACAGTTGATGTTGGAAATTGGAAGGATTTTGGTTTGTTAAGGAGTAACAATGGGTATTGGCTGTGTTTGTTTGGTTTTGATAGTATTACTTACCACCATTAATTTATACAAAATCTGCATAAAAACTTAACAAAACTATATAAATTTTCTTCATTTATAATTATCAAGTGAATTTAAAGAAATATAGAAAATAGTTGTAGAAGTTATCACACAAATGATGTGAAATATAATGATTTTCAATTCCAATACCTCTAAATAAAAAAGGAAAATAAGATATTTCTAAAAAAAACTACTTAGAGAAATCCTCAAGTGATTATTCTTCAAGACATGTTCTGATTTATCCCCTTTTTATAAAGGGGTTTTCTTATGACATCGTACACCAGCAAGCAATGTGGGACAAAGGTTGCACAAATGCAAAAACATTCAAAAGGTTAGGCTTGTACCCACATTGCCTATGAAGAGAAAAGAAGTTGGATATTTAAAGTATGACCTTGGCTCCTAAACTTGTGACAACATTGTATTATCAAGAATGATAATTGGTCGGTGTTCACACGAATGATCAAAAGATATTAAATGTAAGGTAGGTTTTCATCTAAATGTACACATACAGTTTTAAAAAAATAACAAAATAACGGAAATAAATATACATGTGCATTTCCGTTTGATGGATAACGATATTATAAATGATAATTGCATCTAAATGTACGCATACAGTTTTACAAAAAATAACAAAATAACGGCGCATATATTATTTATGAAAATAAATATACATGTGCCTTTCCGTTTGATGGAGAACAAATTATTAATCAACGAAACTTGTTTATACACGTCATATGAGCAATACAACACAAAAAGACAAAACAAACCGTATTTTAGGCGCATTCAAGAAACGTAAAAATGCACCGTATTTATTAACACATAAAACAACATAAAAAGACAAATAAAAGCGCATTCTAGGCGCAAAAAGACAAACACAATCGCATTTTTGGCACATTCTTGCTTTATTAACACATAGAACAACATAAAAATACAAACACAAGCTCATTCTATGCGGAAATAGACAAACACAAATGCATTATGGGCGCATTCTTGCTTTATTAACACATAAAACGACACAAAAATACAAACACAAGCGCATTCTAAGTGCAAAAAGACAAACACAAACGCATTCGAGGCACAGTCTTACATTAAGCATGCGGCGCATTATAAGCGCATGATCTGAACGCGCTACTTTAATTTGATTTCCAAAAACTTTACACATGAACACTTAAATACCCAAAAAAACAAGTAACCCAAAAAAACAAGTAAAAGACTGAAAAAGGAAAACAACTTAAAGAACAAAACCAAGCAACTTTTTCATATCTTTAAACTTGTTTCTTTAATATTTGTTGAACAAGTTTCTTGGCAAAGTTAAGACATTTTACTCTTCATTTAATGTTCACGTGGTCGGTAGTTGACAAAGTTATAACTTTTTACTTAAATATCGTCACTTTTCAAGTTATTTACATACCCTTCTGAATTATTAAGTTTCACTAAAAACACTTCAAAAATAAATTTGTAATGGATTTAAGTTTATCAAAAAGAAAATTTAAATTATGAATGAGCTCATAAATCAAATCCATACAAACTTGAATACTTGTTACAACTTGTATATCATCTAGTAAATAATTGGATTATAAATTGATCCATGTAAACATGCTTAATTATTGTTTGTAATCAGTTACAACCTTATTATTGTTTGTAATCAGTTACTACATATGAGCTTTCTCAATAACATAATACTTATTTATTAAAGCAAAGTAATAAAAGGTATGATAACATTTAATAAAATGTGTTAAGTTATAAAACATAAATTTTAACATGCTAATATTTGCAATAATAATAAGATTTAAATCCTTTGTGAGAAACATACCGGACGAAAAGGAAGATACAAAGGATTCGTCATGTGATTCGAAGAGAGCAACTTACCCGACCAAAGGACCACTAATAGATTTAGTGCACCGCGACAAACAAACAACATATGAGACCAACAAAACTTTTGACACACTAGACAACCCAAATCACTCGAAATTGTATTTGGTATAATAAAGGGAATATGATTCTTTTTTTTGAACCGCAAATTTTATTAAAAATGAAGCGCTAGCAAGGAGCTAGAAATTACAAAGATACAAGGTAAGGGTTTTTTAACCAATCAATCCAACTAAACGAGGCTTTACTTCTAGAACGAAACCAAAAGAAGGATCGAGAAACCACATCTTTAAAGATCATCGCCAATGTAGAATTCTTCGAGGTAAACACTTTCTTGTTACGAGAAACCCAAATATACCACCACATAACATAACAAACACCTTCTAGCAATATTTTATGCTTCGTAGATAGCCGGAGATTCACTATCCATATTACTCATTCTTCTTAGGAGTGAATATCCATGTAGTCGACGTCCCACCAACACAAAATTTTACAAAAAACCTCTCTAGCAACTTGACATGTAAAAAATAAATGACTAGTCGATTCCACCGCGTTATCACACAACGGACATAAAATAGACTCAATATCCATGCCTCGATGTGAAATATTAAGCCTAGTTGGTAAGCAGTCTAAACTTACTTTCCAAGCATGAATGTTAATCTTGAGAGGAACGACTTTAATCTAACGGGTCTTCACAGCTAACTCTGGAAGCGATTTTTCGTCAATCAGATTCCTAACCGAAGCAACCGAAAAATTACCAGATCCTTCCAAAGTCCAAGTCCATCTGTCTCTAGAATTTGTTAACATAACGCCTTCTATTTGACTCACCATTTGTAAGAACTGATCTTCTTCCGCCCCACCCCTAGGCCTCCGACGAAAAGAAAACTCCAAACTAGACTGAGAAAGTTTCTAATTAACCCTAACAGATTTGCAAGATTCCAATGCATACAATCTAGGATATAATTGCTTTAGAGCGGTATCACCACACCAAATGTCATCCCAGAACATTGTATTCTCACCATTTCCCAGCTTTATTTTCATACAATTGAGCACATCAATTCCTTTATTCTTCAACGTTTTCATCTCATGAACAATGTCTAACCAAATAGACGAATGTTTAGATCTCGCATTCTTTCTCAAATTCCCATCTTCTCCATGAATTGCTTTAATGACTCTAGCCCATAACGATGAACTTTGAGTAATAAATCTCCAAACCCATTTCATTAAAAGACCTCTATTCAAGGCATATAAACTTGACACACCGACGCCACCTTTCTCCTTAGAAGCCAACACATTTTTCCATTTAACCCAAGACATCTTTTTCCCATGAAGATCATTACCATTAAAGAAGTGACTTCGGATGGATTCCAAACATTGTAGCACCCTCATCGAAACTTTGAATATAGACATGTGATAAATAGGCATTGAACCTAAGACTGACTTGAGAAGAGTTAACCTTCCACCAATAGATAAAGTCTTCATCTTCCACTTAGAGAGGCGAGTATAAACACGATCCACAACCTCGTTCCAAGATTGTATTCAAGACATGAGACCACCCACTTTCGAACCTAAGTAAGAGAAAGGACTTTTAAGAGTGAGACATCTGATCTTCGAAGCTGCTTTATCGATTTTATCTTCCTCTACAGAAATACCCATTATTTTGCTTTTATTTATGTTAATTCGCATTCCCGAGGCACGATGAAAACACTCTAACACAAGAACAAGAGTATCTATATTATCATCGCTCAACTGTCCCACAAAAACACGTCCAATGAATGCGCTCCGATGCTAATCCTACTTCACGTGTATCCCAATACAACCTTTGTATATCAACCACCCCTGAATAAAGTCCCACATACCTCTCTTATATCAAGTACCAAAAATCAGAAAGGTGTGCTAGGG
>BQNB010086255.1:0-12076 GCA_026074375.1 Tanacetum coccineum | reverse complement strand
TAGAATTAAAAAGTGATATCCACACATACCAGAACTTGTTTGTATTCTCAAGTCTAAGGATGACTTAACTAACCATTTCATGATATTTTACTCATGACTATGGATCCAAAAGTAAATAATCAAAGGTTGGGGTGTCCAATATGCATCCCTTGTGAATAACATATGAGTTTGGCAGGAACCATTCGAGTATTTAAAAAATACAACCAACACTCACATTTGTCTTGTATAACAATACTCCCATATTGTTAACCGACAATGGACATATTTAGAACGATAAATCATTCAAGGATTAAATATGCAAATATATGATAAACAATTATTATATGAATGAATAACAAATACCTAGTATCTATATTCATCAGAAAATAAAAATTGTCTTACAATCTCAATTATCCAAATACTAAAAACAGATTTGCATAAGACTAATTAGTAAGTTGAAGACCAATGTTTCCAACATTCTCAACTCTTTCTATACAAGAAAGCTAAATAGTCATCTGAGTAAACTTTTCGAATACTTGTTTTAAATTCACCAATTGTGAAAAATTTGAACGCTATGATGAGTGTCGTATGTATATTTGCATACTATTGCAAGAATCATAGTATGAAAACGTGGCAGTACCTTTTATGAGGCATTTGGAGTCACCAACATACTTATCTCGAACATTCATCTTTACAGTTTCTTAAAATGTAAAGTATTCTAATTCTTTAATGTGTAATACAACAATGCTCTTATCTGAGCATATCTAGTTAGTAGATTTATCATAAAAGATGAAATCCTACTTTAACTAGGATTGATTATTCTCTAGCATCATGTGTACTCAAACAACACTATGCCTTGTATAATTCGTAAACATTTGTTTTAACAGTCATCTAAATCACTCTCAATTAGATACAGTTGCTATCAGTCATCTAAACAATCTCAATTAGATACTGTTGTTGTTAGCTCATTTTACTCATGTGCAAAAGTAACAAGTCTCATACACAATATAAGATATACATGATGAATCCTTCGTTAAAAACACAAGGTTTCCATTTATGTATTAAATTATCTCAAGTGAAATATATCATTTAAGACTTGCTTCAATAATGTATTGCAATGTGTTGGACTTAATTTTCGCATATGTTTATTTCATTAAACATTTATTCCAAAGTCGTTGGTTTTATTTCCTAAATTCCCAAGTGAAGTTTCATTCCAATCTCAAGGATTAACATCTAGCTTAGATGGAATGATACCTTCAATATGTTACATAACATATGAATTTTAAGGAAAAACATAGTGCTCCTACTTGATGTCAGGTGTACTCAGGAGTTATCTTAATTTAATCAAAAATCATATTATGATTAAACTTAAGATCTTAGCTCTTAGATGCATGATCCAATCCACACTTAGATTCTATTATCTTGTATACTTTATAAAGATTATTTCAAACTCATAACCTTTTGATTACACACTGTCTTCGCAAAAGGTAATCATAAAGAAAAGAGTTATAAAACTTAATTGTCATATTACAAATATAGACTCATAACCCCCTTTGATTACACATCGTCCTCGCAAGGTAATCATTAAGGAAAAAGTTATGATCCTTAATTCGTCATATGTCAGATTCAAGAAAACCTGTATGATAATTAGTTATCTTTATATAATTAATGCATGTAGAAAAGAAAGATTTAATCATAGTCAATTGTTTGAGTAAGATTAAAAACTCTTGTCATCAGTCGGGCATTAATATGTATACAATTTTGTCCTTATGAGCCTTTCTTCAAAAGAAACTCATTATTACCTTTCAGTTTAACTGTTTGGTAAAAGATCAATCAAGCTTACAACATTGATTTGTATTTTAAGGACTGCATCTTATCATTCATATTTCTAAGATATTTATCAGATCCAAGATGTGAAAAATCATCTTATTTGTTAGCAGGTTTACTATGACCATCTAACTTATATTCCTCAGCATTGATATAAAAATATCACTCCATTGATGAGGCATCCTTAGGGATTTATGAATGAGAGTTACATTATACTTTGGTTCGTCATTTTCATGTTTAACCGTAGTATGACATTAGCAAGTGAATTCAAAAGGTTATGCATTTTGTTCTTGAATATCTTCAAGACCCATAGATGCTCCTACTTACTTTTGTTAAGAAGAGATACTTCTCTAAACTCTAAGTATTTTAAGCAACAATAAACTGTTCTTAATGGGACAACAAAATACATTTTACAGTTCTCATCTATAGCTTGTTAATAATATGCTTCATAAGGTATTAACAAATTTTAGAACTTAAATCAAGGCATAATGGGATTCATCCCAATCTACAAATAGATGTCTTAAATACCTTCTAGGTTGGAACTATATTGAGTGTATCCATGACACACGCAAATTTCTAACCTTGATAGATCTTGGAGGTAGAGCAATTATAATTATCAGAAATCAAACAATACGAATATAGTTTGTTTCAACCCATTAGACATACCATGATAGTGTGGTATTCTATGAGTATTGGAATTGTGAGACTCCATCAGAATTCCCTAGATAACTTAATTCTCTTTAGATTAAATACTCACCAATTGGGTCGAGCCAAATTGAATACAAAGTATTTTAAAACCAAGTGCATGCTATAATGTATATTTCTTGAATAAGTACATTAACTCCATGTTCATGTGTTCACAAGAAGACAGAACAGTTCAAGAATTCTTTGATCATGTGTTTACAAGAAAACAAAACATGTCAAATACATTATATGTCTTTGAATAATTCAAGGACCTTATGTTAACTCTATGTTCATGTGTTCCAAGAAAACAGAACATGTCAAGTTATACGTTACAAGTCTCCGAATAATTCAAGGACATCATGTTAATGTGTTAACAAGAAGACACAACAATTTACTACTTACTTTATGTTATCAGTCATTGATAAATTCAAGGACTTTATAATTATGTCTTAACAAGAACATAATTATTCTAACTAAAGTAATTATGAACGCAAACTCTTGAGTTCATTAAATCACAAACTAAATTTACTTGAACCAAACAGATAAAGCAGTATCGCTTTGATTTGTATTGTTAATGCATGTAAATTGGTTCGATTATTAGTAATGGGCAATTCCTACTCCTACACACAACCAATAATATATTAGTCTCGTTTATGGATACATGCTAAATATATAAAACTCGCTTTATGTATACACGCTAAATATATTAGTCCTGTTTTATGAAATCCGCATTTGCAATTGATTAGTCTCGATACATTATTGTTTCGACCTACCTTCTCTTCACAGCTTGCAATAGCTTCTTATTAAATCATTGTTTGTTACATTATAAATTGAAACTAAAGATGATGTGTTTATAACATAATCCCTTTTAATATTTTATAGTAATCAAGTGATGGCAAATTAGAAATATCATGTAGCTTCATTATGGCCTTAGTAGAAGCACATCACTAAGCAGGGTCAACGAAACCTTCATGCAAATTAGTATAAAAGATAGCAACATACCTTCCCACCCATGGGCCCTTGCCCAATTTCCCTGTGATATCGCCTCTTTAAGTTCATCATTTGAGGTGACATCCACAATGTTACAGCAAAAAAAAAAAATCAAAGCCATTGCCCGTTAGCATCAAAATACCCTTCTGATGGTGCAACCACAACGGCACAACATATTTTTTCATAACTTTTTTTTATGAAAATCTGAAAATCAATAAGAAATTTTCACCCTCTCATCGCCTTATTTAATCATCAACTTATAATTATAAAGTTTACAATGTATACATCAACCTCACTCCCAAAACCACATTTTGCATAGTCGGCTGAAACACTGGGTGAGGGCGCGAACACACTAAACCATCTAACAACAATGTTTGCATATCTGTAACATCAAACTCGATACCCACTCCACCAAATCACTAATCTCTCATTTTTACAATCTCGGTCCTAGTTTTCTCGATGGGTCTTCCGCTCATGGCCAAACCTATATTAAAAGAATCATACACAATGCTTAAGATAAATGCACCTGATCTCGCAACACCCTCAACTTCCCATGGACCTTGTTTACACAATCAGGAAAAGAAACAATGTTTCATTGTTTTTAAAAGCCATCGCCAAACTCATGTTAAACTAAACATTTGCGTACATAGGTTTTTTTATATTAAATGGTCAACCATGTATAAATAATATTTGGAAGGTAATAGGTCAAATAAGCTAAAGTGTATTCCCAATGATACAACGTAAAAAATATTTGGACAAAGGTAACTCGAGCTACCTAAACTGGTCTAGACTCTTCCCCAATACATACCAAGACCGGTTACCCAAATCCGCCCGAATCCCACCAGTTGCCACTCTTACATGTAATCATTCCTTTTCAAGTATATACATAACTTCTTTACTATGCTCTTTGGCATTTATGTTTCATATTCTGAATAAGTCTCCACTTTGTCCTGTAACTTCACTGCCATGATTAAGCATAATAATTTATCAATTGATCGTCTAAATCTTACTATTTTAACCCTAACTAATTAGCAAAAATCATAATCAATTTACTAACACCAAGTACTAACAATCAATTTTAACTGATCCGAGAAGCCCTAAAGGATTATTAGTGATACTTAAACGTACAGACGGCTGAGCAAACTTAGTAAAAATATAATGGAATGAAACATACAAAAATAAATTGATATAAGGATTACAATTGAGCTAGTATTAATATCATAATCATTAGTATCCACCTTATAAGATCGCCACCAAAACCATAACTAAACACGTAGCAAGTGCCCTCAGATCCACCCATGGAACCGTCACCAATCACTGGCCTAGTGGTATATTACTAAGTTACACTTTTCTTGTTGTTTCTATATGTGCTGCTACATAGAGTATCCTATAACTGATTAATAAGATCCTTAAAATTCATAATCAAGCTACAGACCTTTGAACTTTTTCGTTGTTACCTTAAACCGGAACTTCT
This sequence comes from Tanacetum coccineum, assembly GCA_026074375.1. NCBI lineage: Eukaryota > Viridiplantae > Streptophyta > Magnoliopsida > Asterales > Asteraceae > Tanacetum > Tanacetum coccineum. Next base: position 7,122 of record BQNB010086255.1, on the reverse strand, counting down.
TGCAAGAAAAACTATACTATCCTGGTTGGACGACTTCATACGTGATATGTTGAATAAAAAGTATTTGGATTCTTGGAAAACAATATATAGTAACAATAATTAGAACATGTGCAATCACAAAGATTAACAATTATAAGAATAAGAAGCTGAATAAATATATGTGTCCACAAAGATTAAAAAGAAAACCTGGTGATTTGCTTCGCTTTATTGAATATAGCTTTGATGATGAATTCGTTGGAATAAAAAACATGGGCTATGAATGGAGTTTATATAATGATTTAAGTCGGTTTCAATTTAGGCTTTTAAGAATTGGAATTGTAATACAATAGAAACAGTTATAGTTTCAAGATGTCTGGAGGTTTAAAAAAAAATACAGTTTAATCCAAGAATATGAAAAAGTTTTTTATGGGCCTAAAACTTATTAAAAAATTTATGAACGTTTCTTTTTAAACAACAAATCACCTATATGAACGCTATTATTACGAAAACTTATAAAAGTGTACTGAAATTAGCCGATAAGTAAAATATGGCCTCTTCATTGTGGCTTTTTTCCTTGTTGGAATGGTGCATTATTGTACTACTTTTTTTTTGTAGGAACCAAAAATACATTAACGATTGAACTAATTTCCAAAACATCAATGTAATTAGTACTTTAAAATCATGATCACAGTGATAAAAAAAACTAACAATAACAAAAAGTTAAAATACCTTGTCTTCTATTCTGTCATGCATATACATGCATCCTGGTGCAGGCTTGGAACCATGAACTTCAAGTGAACACCTTTTGACATGCACCCTCTTAATTATCATATCTTCATCAGATTTCTTTAACCTCTTCTTGCTCATCAATTAACTCCTCCCTAAGTAGAGAAATGTATTTTAGTTATATTTTCTTTGGTGTTAGATTCCATCATTTAATGACACAGTAATCTTTGAAAAACCGAAAGATAAGGCTAAAATGTGGGTCCAGGTAATAACAAAAGAACAATAATTGAAGAAGCAAAAGATTGGGTGAATATGAAAAGCTCACATGGTGAGATCAGTGTACGAATGCATGGGCCTTGCTCTTTTTCAATAATAGGTTGTTTCTGTTCACTTTGTAGCTGTTGTCCGAATGCATCCATATGAGCATCGGGTTAGTTCAAGTTGCCTGTTGAAACATGAGATAAAGGTCAACATTGGATGCAAAGTCATAATATTTTTATGAGACAAACCCAATATATTCAGATATTTGGGATTGCATATATAGGGTGAATAGTCATTTTTTATATTTTTCTATGTCCAAATCGATCCATCCATATGTATATGGCACGAAATTGTTTGTGTCGAATATTTATCTATTATACGGTTCTTCATATTGTAACGGAAAAACTATATACATGCTGGATTGGCTTCGAAGATTAATTTCTACTCGGCTTGTAGAATGTTTTTCAACTTGAGCTTCTACCCATATGAGGGGCTTTACCTGAAAAGAAACCACTTAAAAGCAGCAATAAGTGCAATTGCAGCACCATATGATTTGCACAACATCAATTAATTTAGCAACAACAATTGAATCAAATCAAATACTAAAACAACAACAATTCACAATATCAACAATCAATTAAATCAAAAATTAAAGCAGCAAACCAAATTAAAATTGATAAAAAAACGATTTACAAAACTAAATCAAGGTTTTACTTAATAGGATTGTAAAAATTTAATTAGTGGTATTAAAATTGAAAAGCTAATATATGAATCTTACCAATACGAACTATCTGATTTTAGCGCAACAAATCAATCATTCTTATTAATTTTGGATCTGAATTTATTGACCGGAGATGGAGGGGATGGTGGAATAATCGTGTGATGGTTAATTTATTTTTTTTGTTAGAGATTGAATTTGGGATCTAGATAGAATGTGTGCTTGTGTAAGAGCCCGTGTTGTTACGTCTTTAGTCTTAAATTATGAAACAATAGCAATATAGTCCATGTGTTTTCTTAAAAAAAAATTAGACAGTGAAGTAATTAAGAACGAATTTTAACTAATTGTTTTAAGTAAATTAGGAATCTTTTAGGTATAAACAATTTTAACATAAAAAAAAATTCTTTTAAAAAAAATATTACAAATAAAGGAATGATTTGATTTTTTAAAAAACGAATACCCACCTGAAGTTTTCCTTTACTAATTAAAAGATTTAATTTGTTTCTTGAAAATCTTCAAGAACTATAGGATGCTCCCCCTTACTTTTGTAAAAAAGAGAACTTCTCTAAACACTAAGTATCCAAGCAACAATAATTGTTCTTAATTGGGACAACAAAATACATTTGATAGTTCTCATCCTAGCTTGTTAAAATAAGCTTCATAAATATTAACAAATTTCAAACATATATCAAGACAAAATTGGAATTCATCCCTAATCTATAATAGAAATGTCTTAATACCTTCTAGGTTGGTACATAATGAGTGTCTCCATGACACACTCAAATTTTTTAACCTGATGGAATTTTGGAGGTAGAGCAATTAAAGTTATCAGAAATCAAACAATGTGAACATAGTTTGTTTCAACACATTAGACATACCATGATAATGTGGTATTCTATGAGTATTGGAATTGTGAGACTCCATCAGAATTCCTTAGATAACTTAATTTTCTATGGATCAAATACTTGTCAATTGGGTCGAGCCAAATTGAATACACAATATTTAACAACCAAGTGCATGCTATGATGTATATTTCTGAATATAGTACATTAACTCCCCTGTTCATTTGTTTACAAGACAGACAGAACATTCAAGAATTATCTGATCAAGTTTTACAAGAAAAAAAAAAAAACAAAACAAGTCAAATACATTAATATGTCTTATAAAAATTCAAGGACTTATGTTCACTCTTCGTTCATGTGTTTCAAGAAAACAAAACATGTCAAGTTATACGTTACAAGTCTCCGAATAATTCAAGGACATCATGTTAATGTGTTAACAAGAAGACACAACAATCAAGACGACAGTGCCACAAGAGAGCAGAGTCCAAGTTTGACTTGGCTCTTTTGTTGCTTAAAGCATATATAGAACTAACATTTATATAGGAATCGGATAAATTAATTTCAAAAATATCATCCCGTGGGACAGTACTAAAATAAACCATGTTATTCTTAGAAACTTGAATTGAATTATCTACGAAACGGTTCATATAACCATCATCGTACAAACAAGAAACTGAAATAAGCCTTCTAGTAATAGAGGGAGCATAATGACAATTGTTCAAAACAATAACTAATCTGCTAGGGAGATATAAATGATAGGATCCAATTGCTTCAACGGCTGCACGCTGACCATTGCCCACGTACAAGCTTAAAGCGTCTGGCTTCAGTTTCCTACTTCCCCTTAGACCCTGAGTTGTATTACAGATGTGAGTGCCACAACCAGTATCATAAACCTAAGATTTATTAGGAAAAGTATAGAGTTCTATTGTGAAGATACCTGAACTGCTAGCTCCCTGAGATAGCTTCTTGTTCTTTAGCAACTCGGCTAAATACTAAGGACAGTTCCTCTTCCAATGACCTGTCTCACCACATTGATGACAGATAAAGTCCTTATCAGGATCTTCCCTCTTGGGTGGAGGGGAAATCTTGGGCTTGGGAGCATAAGCGAGCTTATTCTTCCCTTTCCCTTGATTTTGTCCCCTAGCAGCCAATTGGGGTTGCGGTTTCTTGTGCTTGTTGTTCACTTTCTGGACCTTTCCTGCTCAAATCGCATGGAGTGCAGGTGCGTTGTTTTTGGGCAGAGTTTGCTCATGGAGCTTTAGCATAGCATGCAACTCATTAATTGTCTTCCTCATGCTGTGCATATTGTAATTCTGCACAAAATTGTCAAATTCCTTACGCAGTGAGATCAAAATGAGACTCACTCCAAGGTTAAGTGACACGGGGTGCCCCAAACGCTCTAGATTGTCTATATAGCCCTTCATTTTCAGAACGTAAGAGCTAACAGACTGCCTTTCTTCCTGCTTGCAAGAGTGAAATTCTCGCACAGTCTGAAGAAGCTCCTGCTCTGCTTGTTGAGCAAACAGAGTTTTTAACTCCTTTAGCATTTCATGAGCATGAAGGTTTTCTAGATTTTGTTGGATCTTTGGTTCCATGGTCATGAGCATAAGTCCAGCAATCTCTTTTGATCCTTTAATCCATGCAGCATGAGCTGCAAGAATTTCTGGAGCAACTTGCTGACCCTCTGCGGGAATTGGAGAAGGAGGAATTGGCTGTTCTAGGTAATTCAACTTATCCTTAATTGATAGTACAATCCTAAGTTATCGATATCAATCAATAAAGTTGGGTCTAGTCAGTTTTTGTTTCTCGAAGAAACCCCTGAAGAACAAATTGTTAGCTGACGAGGTTGTCATCTACAATTAGAAAAAGTTCAAATATTAGTATTGTCGATAATTAAATTCTTAAAAGAATTAACTACCCAATTAATTACTAATAAGACTAAGATCCAACTTGACCTCCCACTTATTACCGGAGGTCTGACCAACGTGTAAACAAGTGGGGCAAGAGGTAAACGACGAGCGTTAATTGCATGGAATGCAACTCTTAGTTTTATGAGACTGATGATATTAGTAACTCATATAGTAATGTCAAAAGTATATTTGGTCTCATCTTATGCCTCGGGTCCGAGGTCTGACCAGGTAACTCGATTTAAATCCACTAAAAAAGAACGTACGAAAATTGACATAGATCTGACGTATGAAAAAATTCGCCATGGGTTGGAAAGGCCCTGAGGTCTGACCAAAGAGGTCAAACCAAGTGCACGTGTTCTAAATTTGGCTGGCATAGACTTAAAATTTCACATAAGGGTATACACATAAATGTGACAAAATCATGTACAAGAAGCATGCAAAACAACTTGTAGCACAAAGTTAAAAAAACATTTTGTTAACCTTTTTGGTATAGACATCATTTTGTCAAATGTTCTCGGTAGCTCCATTTTAGATGCACAAAGAAGCGGAAAAACAGGTCAGCGCGAAGCTTATTAAAAACCTGCCTTCTTTTAGGGAGCCTTAGCTAAACCCGCCTTAAACTTCTCTTATAGTTTGTCAATAATAGGTGAGCCATACTTCCAATTGACTAATGATGCTATTTTATGTTAAGAAACCCTTTGTTAACATTAGTTTATATTTGCCAATATAGTGGAAAGAATTACAAATTGATCAAACCCTATATTGTACTCCTACATGCATCCGAAGACACAAGTAATTCTAATAATTCCCTCATATGCCGAAGCATGTAGGCGGGATAAGATTAAAGATCAATTTAACCCAATATTGCGCATATAAAAACTAAAATTACACAAGAAATCAAATTTCATAGTTTAATGTCCGTATTAAATTTGTCAAAAAAACCCCCGTTTCGCAAATAACACATAACTGGTCACAAAGAGTATGCTTACATGTGTAATATTAGACATGTTCAATCCAAATTTCTCTATAAGTATTAGTCCGTTTTAAGAGTTTCATAAAGTCCATTTGCAAATATTGAGCAATCACATGGCATATAAGCAATTAAAACAGACAGAAAATTAGAGTAAAAGTGAAGACAAACTCTTATATTGAAAATAGTAAATCATATAATGTCTTGAGTTCTCAAAATAGTCTTCCCTAATTAGAGAAGCAAAAGACTCTCACTAATTTTCCGCTAAAGTACTTAGATCGCCACATCCATCATATAGCATGATTGCGTGAGTCTTAAGGCCGAGATAAATGAAGAATAGAATAACATGACAGCTTAATTAATTTTTAATTTTAATCTATTCTTCTTTTTATCAAGTAACATTAGTATTGATTCTAGGTGTTTATTCATTATTTATGGCAAGTATTGCATATAATTGCCATAATTTTTATAAAACAATAAATAAACCATGATGTCATGCAGCCCTAGCGTGTTTATAATGTATGTAACCCATAAAACACCAAACGAGTTGACTCGTGATGCCACTGTTGGAATTTAATAAACCTAGACCACCATCAGATCCTAATCAAAGTCTGGCTACAAACATATAGGGACAACCTTAGATCATGTCTTGGTCACATTTATGGTCTTTAGGTTTACATAGAAACATTAACGTGAAGTTAAACGCACTAGTTAAACGCACTCTATGTGTTTAACGTGTGTGTCCCAATAGGCTCACACATTTCTAGTTGTATTGAGCTAGTCCAACTATCACATAATCCAACATAACCAATAATGTGGATGCTGAAAGTATTGCCAAGTATCTTGAGTTTTTCAAGAATGTTGAAGACATGAAACCAGGTGACGTTGTTCTCTACACAAATTTACCTGTAGGCTCAGCAATGGTTAGTCCAGTTATTTATTTCTAACGATAAATAAAATATAAGAATTATTCACCCGCGTTTGTTTATATGTAGGTTAGTATTGCTAGAGATAGTATCGTACCTGAAGCTCCGATCGGGGTGATAGAGACCAAGAAATGGGGACCTACCCAGATGGATGGCATGATTGGGAAGAAGGGTGTTTTCCCATAAGTGCGACAATGTGTCGCCTCAAGACTTCCGAAATTGTTCAACTAAGCAAAATGGTTCGAAAGTTTAGAATAAGGATTTCAAGGGTCACTTTAACCCATCATAAATGAGTGATTTGTTTTAATGTATGGCATGCAATGTTTGTATTGAAGGCAGTTATCAAGTTGTACTTGTTTAATGTATGCGATTAGTTTTTGGGCAGTGATATATACACGGAACCATTTATTTTGGATAGAGAATTTTAATGTCAAGTGACAATCATACCCCTAACATTGTTTAACCCACTTTCCTTATCAGAGTGTCTCCCGGTTCATCCTTACAATTTTTTGTTCTTTCATTAATCGCAAACTAAACCATAAAAATTAAGAATTAATTAAATGATATTTCATAGTAACTAAATAAGTGCTAATTGGTAAGAGATTAACATTATTTATTCGTGGTAACAGGGACATGTGAATAATACATCTAACTGAACTCTTTTGTTATGTGATTACTGCTATTTCGATCCATTTTCATGTTTACAACACCTTTACTCATAAAACCGATAAGTTTTCTAGTTCATCGTATGCAATACGTGGGCCTTTGGATACGTGACATGCTTCTTTCT
>BQNB010086254.1:0-21896 GCA_026074375.1 Tanacetum coccineum | reverse complement strand
AAAATTTGAATAAATTTATATGTGGTGTGTAGAGGCAACTATTATGACCCATTTCTTACAAATGGGTCGATTCAGTGATGCTTATATCTAGCGGGTGAAAAAAGTAAAACTATTGCACATGTTATAATAAATGGGTCAAATGAGTCAAACTAATAGAAAGTTGCCCAAAGCGTCTTTTTAATGGATTCAAACTGTATTTAAAATTTAGTTTTGTAGCAGACCCAAATGCCCATAAAACATGCAGTAGCCATACCTAAACACCCCTTTAAAAATACAGATTGTAGCAGAGCTTATGTGACCTTGCGCGCATTCCCGCCTATGCGCCTCTTATTGGCATGTGGGCCCGAAGAAAATGTGTTCCCGGTTAGACGGACCTGACATGACAACAGTTAACGCCATATCAGTATCCATAGCTATCAAAACGGGAAAGTATTTAGCAGAAGAAATAGAAATAGGTTGTTGGGGGCGATTGTCGCTATTTCCCACACCCTCTTTTGCTGCAGTTAGTTGAAAACAGTCGGTGACAACATATTAAAGCTGGTGTGTCCTACAAAGAGATACAACAAAAAAGGAAAACAGAGCTTACACAGATTGTTGTCATTGGGGTTGGTAGAAGCAGGGGACATTTCATGTGCATTTACATTCGCATTATCTATCTGGAACCGCCAGTACATGTTTAACGCGTACAGCAAGGCCTTAATTGGTCAAAGTTTGGTGTAAATTGTTTGTGTGGGCAATGTCTTCACCAAATTTATATTTACACCGTCTTTGAGGAATAGGTTGTGGATCAGATGTAGGGGCTACTCTATCATCCAACTTTCTCTTGCCTTTCATAAATAACGACACATAATTGGTAACTGTAAAGGCCATAAAGTATTTGAGAAGAAACAGAGACGTTGTTGACAGTACGATCATGAACTTACCTGTAGCAAGAATGTCTACATTCGGCAACAAACATGCACATACAAAAAGAATCGTGTATATAATAGCATACCAAAAACTATTAGTGAAAATGAATCCAAGTCGGCATGTTATGCGAGAAACCACAACTAAAAACAGAAAAGAAGCTTACATAGATTGTCATCATCAGGATCGGTAGAACCACGGGGCATTTCATCTGTCCTTTGCGTTTGGGGTTGAAAATCCTGTACCTCACCCAAATGCGGCTAAAACCTAAAATTTAGGCTTTCTTCTAGAGTTCTCACCGCCAATATTCGTCAGATGTGATTTGTTTCTTGTAGCAGACACAAATGGAACAAACTCCCTGAAATTCAACCCGTCAATCATCTTGAATAATCTCTGACCAAAAAAACAAATTAAAAGCCTTAAATAGCATTAAATTTTGACATTTTTAACGGAGTTTGGCCATGAATTTATAAACTCATTATCTGGTCTATAAGCATCACTTTTGCAGCAAACTCTCTGAAATTTGTCAGATGTGATTTGTTTCTTGTAGCAGGCACAAATGGCACAAACTCCCTGAAATTCAACCCGTCAATCATCTTGAATAATCTCTGATAGAAAAAAAACAAATTAAAAGCCTTAAATACCATTAAATTTTGACAATTATTAAGGGTGTTTGGCCATGAATTTATAAACTCAGTATCTGGTCTATAAGCATCACTTTTTCACATCTACCATGAAGCGGTTAATTATTTCATCAAACCTTTAACCAAATAGAAAAAGACAAATTAAGCTTACTGTAGTGGATGGGCAGGTTCTGCCACTACTTTTCCGCTTTTAACTGATTGTATGCTAGGGATTATATTTGAGAAACATTCAGACTCCATGCGAGATTTGTGAGTTTACGCTTTAGAAGATGGAATTTTATGATTAAGGTGGATTAGGTATTGATAATTGATTTAGAATCAATTATGTTGAATGGGATGAAATTGGGGATTGGGGGTTAATTTGGGACGGTTTATTTTTTTTAACGGCAGATTTTTATTAAAACACTAGCAAGAAGCTAGAAAAGATTACAAGATAACAAAATTAGGGTTTTGTAACCAAGTGACCCAATTAACATTACACTTAGATCGACTACAGCACCACGTATAAGAAAATTGAACTGCATCATCGAATAAGAAAGCATGCCTTGGTTGAGAATTCCTAAAGAGCAATTGATTTCTGAAGCGCCAAATTAACCACCACATCACGTAACAAATACCTTCAAGGAACACCTTCAATTGCTTATGTAAACGAATATTGACAATCCAGTTGAGCCACTCGTTATAGGAGTTAAAAGCCACATCTTCAAGTTCCCACCAAATCAAAAAATTTCTCCAAACTTGGCGAGCCAAGGGACAAGCGAAAAAAATATGGGAAGTGGATTCCACAGCCGAATTACAAAGGGGACAAGCAATTGATGGAATATCCATTCCTCTAAGCGAAAGATTAGCTCTAGTAGGTAATTTATCCAAGCAAACCCTCCAAGCATGAACATTTACCTTGATGGGAACGACTCTAAGCCATCTAGTTGGAACTTCAGCTTTCGGCAAGATTGTATTATCAATTAAGATGCGAGAGGATTTAACCGAAAACTCTTGTGAGCCTTCTAAAGACCAACACCATCTATCTGATATATTTGGGAGCACAAGATCAGCAACTTTCGAGCAAAGTAAACCATAATTTTCCTGCTCCACACCACCTCTTGGCATCCTACGAAAAGAATGAGACAAAGAGGGATGACCCATTTTCTCGGCCACACTAATAGATTTACACATCTCTAAAACATATAACCTTTTATAAAGAACCTTCAACGCAACCTCTCCTAACCAAGAATCATCCCAAAAAGAAGTATTCTCACCGTTGCCAACTTTTTTTTGAATGAAATCCATAAGATTTATACCTTTACTTTGAAGCGAATGAATAGCAAGAATTACGTCTTGCCATGGAGATCTTCTAGGAATCAACTTATGAGTATCTAAAGCTCCTTTGTTACCAAAGATGGCTTTAATAAAATGAGTCCACAAAGACGAACCATCAGTTAGAAATCTTCAAACCCACTTGAAAATGAGAGCCCGATTATGTGCAAAAAAACTAAAGACACCAAGACCACCATTCTTTTTTGAGGTTAGAACCATATTCCATCCAATCTAAGCAAGCTTCCTATCAGAACCATCAACTCCATAAAATAAATTCCGACGAATAGATTCCAAATGATTTAACATGCCAATTGGAACCTTGAATATAGACATATGATAAAGCGGAATCGAGGTGAGAACCGACTTTAAAAGGGTAAGGCGGCCGCCTATAGAAAGGAGTTTAAGCTATAAAGGATGTCAAGTGAATGAGGGATGTTAAGGGGTACCGGAAAGCCAGAAGTTTAGGATACACTTAAGCATTAGTACTTTAAGACTGTAGATATTCAGATGGGTCGGAGGTTAGTGATAGAATAGCTTTGTACTACACAATTGCAAATTACATGGTTGGGTAGATTGAGAGACTAACCTTAAAGACAAATAGTAAATGCTGGATCATCATTAACAGGGGAAATTGAATGTATTAAAACCCAAAAGAATTGCAGATCTGATCATCGGGCGGATTAAGAGGCTCACCTTAAAGACAGATGGTAAATGCTGGATCATTTACACGGCCATTTGAATGTGTAAAAACTGAAGGGCTAGAAAATTCAATTATACGGCAAATGGAGAGGCAAAACTTAATGTCGAAATGTAAATGCTCAATAATGAAGACACCACATTGAATACTCAAAAACTCACTCTTTTATAATATAATGATACTAAATCATTTTTCCCAACTAGTTTATCTTCTCTCCGTCATACAGCATTAACAAAGGAAAATATGTTAAATGTATTCTTTTCGCAAACCAACTTAACGAGTTACCAATTTCGTCTCATAAAAAATATTCACTACAAAAATGACAGAATTCTAAAAAAAAATTATTGGCAACCAATAAAATATTACTTCTATTTTCAAAATACTCCGATTGGTTAAAATTAAAAAAAAAAATTGCCTTAAAATATAAAATTTAAAATAACAAAATTGACATTATAATTAGAGTAAACTGCAAAAATCATCCCTGTGGTTCGTACTTTTTGGCACTCATCATCCCTAACTGATACTATTGGCACTAATCATCCGTGAGCGATGAAACGTTTGGCAAAAATCAACCCTCACAACTAATTATGGAGGGTAATTATGTCATTTAAAACACACAGGGATGATTTATGCCAAAATATGTTTAAACCACATTGATGATTTTTGCAGTTTTATCAAAAAAACTAATATTCACAATTATTATTATTTTTTACTTTTTTTAATTAAATCACAACTTCATTATAATAATAGAATTTACAATAAATTAGAGGGGAGCCGAGATACTATATGGGCCTTCACTTCTTTGCGTCAAAAGCGATATTATTATTATTTATTTATTTCTATTATATTTAATTGTAATTTACTTATTTTATTTTTAATTTATTATTATTATTATTTATTATAAATCACTTTATTAGAAATTTAAGGGATTTAAAAAAATTATTGGGAAGCCGAGATATTATCTAGCCCCCCACTCCTTGATGTGTGTGTTTATCTAACTGGGACTTTCGCCTTTGACACAAACCATGATGGCTGATTGATGCGGCACCACATAAACGTGTGAAGGCGGAACAAAATCAGTCATTCTGGTTTGCGTAAAAGGCGGAAGCCCCAGTCAGATAAACAAACACATCAAGAAGTGGCGGCCTAGATGATATCTCGGCTTCCCAATAATTTTTTGTAAATCCCTTAAAATTCTAATAAAGTTATTTATAATAAATAATAAAAAAAAAAAGTAAAAATATAAAATATAAAAATTTATAAAATAAAATAAGTAAATTACAAACAAAATGATTTATAATAATAATAATAAATAATAATAATAATAATAATTGTAACATTAGTTTTTTTAGTAAACTGCAAAAATCATCCATGTGGTTTAAACATATGGAGGGTAATTATGTCATTTAAAACACACAAGGATGATTTTTGCAAAACGTTTCATCACTCGGGAATGATTAATGCCAATAGTATCGGTTAGGGATGATTAGTGCCGAAAAGTACAAACCACAAGGATGATTTTTGCAATTTACTCTTATAATTATAAATATATTACTAAAGAGCATTACGTTCTTTGAAATCGTGAAAACATAATATTAAAAAAAATACACGTTTCTCAAGGCTATATTAATATTAAAAAAAACTTACAAAACGCACCCTCAAACTATGTGAGAAGTTACTAAAACGATCTCGAACTTTTACTTATTTACGACTTTTTTATATAACAAATTTTATTTATCAAATATGGAATGTATATCTATAGATTCATTTGTAAAAAAATATGCCACTGAAAAGATCTTTGAAATGTGAACAAAACGAGCCCAATGTTGCAATGCTTTTAATATACGTACGATTTTATAAAAATGTTGAAGTTTAATATATATTTTTTTAAACAAAATTATAAAACTATACTATACGGAAATAGTCCTTAAGGTTATCGGTTCGTTGCAAAGTGAGTAACTTTGCAGCGAAATGCTAGCTGAAGACTATTTTGGTAAAAAAATCTCAGAATCAGAATCAGTTAGTCCTTGAGGTTATCGGTCCTTTGTAAAGTTAGTCATATACGGAAATAGTCTTTGAGTCATCGTTCCGTTGTAAAGTTAGTATTTAACATAAAATCCCGCTCTCCGTGAAAAACCTCGTTTAGTTTAAGATGGAGAAATTAAATTGCATAAAAATATTTCTTGCTATTCCTATCTCAGCATTTCTTCATATTAATTTATTCTTCTTTTTCATTTTGTTTAAAACTCACAAACTTAACTTCATGAATTATATTATTAAATAGGAGTATTAGTTTCTTTCTAATCGTATCCAAAAATCCACCCTCAAATATGATGATGGCTTATGGTACGCTATTAAGAGTACTAAACATAAAACATGTATGTAAATGTTTATACTTTCTAACCATTGTCTACCGGTACGGATCAAGATAAGCAAATTCAAAACTAAAACAGGACTACATTGCTGCTACCGGACGTTTCTTGGTATCAGTTCTCGTAAATCAGCGAGAGCTTTGTGCATAGCATGCAAGACCATCTTCTTAATCTGCCATGAAAACATACACTTGTTTATTTTACTACAGTAGAAAATATGCTATGACGGCAACCAAATGACGTTACGTTACCTCAAGTTTGTCCTCTCTGGCCTTGTGATCTCTTGGAAGCTTGCGAAACTCGTGCGTTAGCCTGAGGCATTCTTTTATGTTTTCTGGAGAAACAAAGTCTACCGCAACTTTTGTACATGACTGCAAATAAATCAAGAAATAAAATGAGAGGTTAGTAGGGTTATTTTATTTCTATGCATTTCCATATTAAGCACATATCTATGAGAGTTCAAAAAGAGGTAGGATTAAGGTTTATTTATAAGGGGTTCAAAAAGAGGTAGGGAAGGTTCATGAGTGCAAAGAGTTCACAAATGGGATAAAGTTTCAAACAAGTTCATAAAGGTTCAAATATCAGTCAAAGTGAGGTTCACAAATGCTTTGTAAATTCGTGGCTATTTTGCGAAATAGCTATTCTTATGGGTTAATTTCTTAATTTTTTTTAGTTTAAATTATTATTTATTTTTGGTCCTTGTGGTTTAGCGAATATAACGGTTTAAGTCCAAAAGTTAAAAACGTAACGGATCTAGTCCAAATAGTTTAAAACGTAACACTTTTGGTTTGTCAAGTATAACGGGTTTAGTCCAAAAATAGACCAAAAGTATTACGTTTTAAACTATTTGGAATGGATCCGTTACGTTTTAAACTATTGGACTTAAACCGTTATATTCGGTAAACCACAAGGACCAAAAATGTAGTTTACTCTTATTATTTTAATTAATGCTTTGTAAAAGTCCACGCTTTTCTCATTTTCAATCCTTAGTCCGGTCTGGCTCGATCTTACACACCACCGACTATTATGTTTTGTTGAACTGGACCTCAATTGTATCGAACCGAAAAATCGTACCGGACCGAACATATTCTGTCTGATCCTCAGTCCACGCTTTTCCTCATTTTCAGTCATTAGTCCTGTCTAGTTCGATCTTACGTACAACCGACTATTATGCTTTGTTGAACCGGCTAAACCGACCCGACCTGGACCGAACATTTTGGTACGGTTCTCGATACGAACTTTTGACAAAATCGGTTTTCGATCTGCTTTGCGCTGGTTTTTGGACCGTGCACCTGGTATCTTGTATTTCTTTGATAATTTGGCACTGTTTTAAAACCCGGTTTTTAAGCTATTTGGACTGGATCCGTTACGTTTTAAACTATTTAATTAATGCTTTGTAAAAGTCCACGCTTTTCTCATTTTCAGTCATTAGTCCAGTCCGACTCGATCTTACACACCACCGACTATTATGCTTTGTTGAACTGGACCTCAATTGTATCGAACCGAGAAATCGTACCGGACCGAACATTTTGGTACGGTTCTCGATACGAACTTTTGACAAAATCGGTTTTCGATCTGCTTTGCGCTGGTTTTTGGACCGTGCACCTGGTATCTTGTATTTCTTTGATAATTTGCCACTGTTTTAAAACCCGGTTTTTTAAACTATTTGGACTGGATCCGTTACGTTTTAAACTATTGGACTTAAACTGTTATATTCGGTAAACCACAAGGACCAAAAATGTAGTTTACTCTTATTATTTTAATTAATGCTTTGTAAAAGTCCACGCTTTTCTCATTTTCAGTCCTTAGTCCGGTCCGGCTCGATCTTACACACCACCGACTATTATGCTTTGTTGAACTGGACCTCAATTGTATCGAACCGAGAAATCGTACCGGACCGAACATATTCTGTCTGATCCTCAGTCCACGCTTTTCCTCATTTTCAGTCATTAGTCCTGTCTAGTTCGATCTTACGTACAACCGACTATTATGCTTTGTTGAACCGGCTAAACCGACCCGACTTGGACCGAACATTTTGGTACGGTTCTCGATACGAACTTTTGACAAAATCGGTTTTCGATCTGCTTTGCGCTGGTTTTTGGACCGTGCACCTGGTATCTTGTATTTCTTTGATAATTTGCCACTGTTTTAAAACCCGGTTGAACCGTGAACCGTCTTGGAGACTGGGTCGAATGTGACCGGATTTTTGCTTGTTTGAAAACCGGATTGAACCGTCGGTTTTTCGTTGATCCGGGTTGACCCAATTTGATTAAACCGGCCGAGTCATGACTTTTTAAAACAAATCTAACAAAAGCTTTTTTTTCCATAAACATTTCTAAGTTTAATTCACAATTTGAAGTGATGATGACTAATGTTAGTGAAAATAGAGTTAAAACTAATTTAAAATATCAACCAGTAGTATCTTACTATAGTATATTATAACTTAAAATCATCGGTTGGTTGTTTTTCAAATCTTATAATTTTATAGACATAGAACTTAAAAATTAAAATTTACCAGTAAAGACTCAATATTTTTCCTATTTTCAATTGAATGTAAGATAAATTACAAGACCATACAACACTATATATGAAAAATATACATATGTATAAAACTGGTTTGACCCAACAGTTTATAAAAAAAGAAAAATAAAAGAAACTTACTTTGAGATTTCGCACTTGGTGTGGACATCCAGCAGGAATAAAAACAGCCTCGCCGATCCGTGCACACTGGTATCTTGTATTTTCTTTGACAAATTTTGCCACTGTTGTTAAAAACTCCGTTTGGAACCGTGAACTCTTCTTGGAGAACTAGGGGATCGAATGTGAACCGGGAAAATTTTTTGCTTTGGGTTTTTGAAAACCGGATTGAACCGTACGTTTATTCGATTGATCCGGTTACCCAATTTGATTAAACCGCCGATCCATGACTTTTTTAAAACAAAATCTAGAACAAAACCTTTTTTTTCTTCCATAAACATTCTAAAAAAAATACACAAAATTGAAGTGATATGACTAATGTTTAGAAAATAGAGTTAACAACTAATTCAAAAAAATCAACCAATAGTATCTTACTATTAGTTAAATTATAACTTAAATCAATCGGTTTTGTTGTTTTTCAAATCCTTATAATTTTAATAAGACATAGAACTTAAAAATTAAAATTTATCAGAGTAAAGACTCAAATTATTTTTCCTATTTTTCAATTTGAATGTAAATGAATAAAAGACAGAGGAGGCCAAACAACACTATAATGAAAAATAACAATGTATAAAAAGCTGGGTTTTGGACCCAACAGGGTTTATAAAAAAAGAAAAAATAAAAGAAACTTACTTGAGATTTCGCACTTGGTTTGGACATCCACAGGAATAATAACATCCTCGCCCAGAGTTGTTCAAAAGATTTCCCGGTTTCCACCACCTAAAAGGGTTCACATCTCATTAGTGGTCACGCTTCATGGAAACATATGACAAAAACCTTTTTCTCTCGGTTTCAAGATGCTATTTATTGAATAAAAAGCAATTTGGAAAAATACTTACCATATTCCTCTTTTAGCTTCCTTTTATGCTCCAGAGTCAAGTAAAAGGCTTGATCATGAATCGGATTATAAACCTACATAATTCATTAAAACGTCAACAAAAATATTCAAAATTCTGCTAGTTACTAATTACCTCCGTACCCATAATTATAGGGGGGGGGGGGGGGGGGGGGGGGGGCAAGGCCAAAATATGATGAAATTAGTGAAAACAACTTAAAGAAAGTACTGAAAAGAAAAATGGGGTTAATTCTAAACAATGTACTATACTTTGTCATTTTTTGGTCATTGGTATTAAAACAACCAATTTTTTTGAGAATGCGCGAGAGAGGGTTGTACTTCAACTTTTTAAATTCGTGCTTAATGTGTGTTATTTATTGGTTGACCATTTTACCCTCAATTTTTTCAAATTTTGAAGGGTAAAATGGTTATTTTACATGCAATACACACAATAGCACGAATTCAAAAGTTGAGCGACACAATGGCAAAAAAAATAGTTGTCTACATACAAGGACAAAAAGTGGCAAGTGTAATACATTTGTAGGCAATTAACCCAAAAGAAAACATAAGATTGTAAATTGCATGTACAAGTACCTGATTAACGGGACAACCAAATGTGTGTCGAAATTCTTTGAAATGCTTCAACAGATACTCTTCTAACTTTTTCACATCTTCCCTTCTGAATATGTCCCAAAGAGCACCTCCTGTTTCCTTTGTATGTTTGTTGTATCCTCTCCCATTTGAGGTATCATCGCCACATTCAACGAGATTTTCTCGTTCATCCTGTCTCTTGTGTCTTCTCTTTAACTTTTCAATTGCTAACTGCTGCTCGCCACTAACTGGTACTTCTGTGATGTGTGTCAATATATTAACCTGAAAAATTCATCACGTATATCAATATCCACACATGACTCCGAATATATTACAGGATATATTATATAATAGGGCTGGAATAATACCGCATCGGACATGTCACAATGGAGTTTGGTCACGGAATCACCTCTACCAAGTTCTTGAGCCATTCCATATGCAATATATGTTTTCGGACCTAAATCGGGTTTTAACACAGTTGGGGGTAACTTCACAGCAAGATTCAGAAAACCCGTCCTTGGATCAGTGTATTCTCTGAAAGGCAATGCACTGATGAACTCATCGCAATGTCTTGGCAGAAGATCTTCAAACTTATCAGATGGAGGAAAGTCTTTTAGTTTGAGCATCTCGGGCCATGAATTGAGATATTTTCTTCCTTCAGTGTAGCCTTTGAAAAACTTCCGAGTACTAATTTCAACCTGCATAGAGTCAATCTGTCAATTGTTATGGAATGACAAGTAATCATAAAAAGAAAACAACTTACCTCACAACCAGACAAGCAATCAATAGTCTTGACTTCATCTGACAATCATTTGAACAACATTGCGTGGAAGGCCAGTGGGGGGGGTGGGGGGGGGGGGGGGGGGGGGGGGGGGGGGGGGGCAATTTTCACCCAAATCAATGCACGCCACATCACCATCGGCTCCCAGCTTAAACCACTTGTCTGCTCTAAAACATGCCTGAAAATAACTGGTTCGCCTTTAGTCCAGTGGTGACGAAAGCGAATCAGGTCATCTTTTGCCAAGACATCTTTGGATGAAGGGCAATACAGGTAATTATCATCTGATTCTTCCCTATTAGCTGCTCTGAAGTATGCATCACCGCTTCTTTCCAATGAAATTGACTCGATATTTGGTTGCCTAATCTTAAATTTACTCAAAAAATATTCTGCTCTTGCTTCCAACTTTGAGATCCATCCTTCTTTTAAGATACGCTTAAGCTCCAACAAAGAATCACCACATCCACCGAGTTCTTTTGGAGGACAAAATAAAGTCCCGTTGTATTCAGCTACCCATTTAGCTGAGGAACTAGGCTGGCTAGTTGGAATATTTTCATCAGAAGTGTTGGGTAGTGGATCTCCCCCATGAATATAGTCATAACCTCTATCGTAGTACCCAAAAACTACTTTTGATTGATTAAGAGGCTCGTTCTTCCTTAATTCCCGACAGCAGGTAAGACAGAGCTCATATGAACATTTTGAGCAACTTCGATGAAGATCAATGATTGATGTTGAGCAGTGATTGCTGATCCAAGAAAATCATGGGAACGGGATAAGGTCTCAAGAAATACGTAGTTATGATTCATATATAAGATACTTGTAAGAAAATTACCAGTAGATGCGCTCATTATTGTAACAGTCGGCCTGCTTTATATTCAATGAAGACAGTGATACCCCTTCACAGAAAAGTAGCACATTTTCAATAAGCTGAAAGTTGTTTATGAAACGAGACATAATTTTCGTATAAATGATTACCTTTAGCGCGTGTTTCCACAACTATCTCCTCAATTTGTTCTTTACGAATTTGTTTTATAAAAGGAAGGAATAAGTTGATTTGATAATGAAGATGCTGCAGCTTTACATCGTCATCAAAGTCTATATTCGGCATCTGTTTTTACAACAGTATCAGAATTAGAATGTAACCAAGTCATGAACTAAATGCATATATTCGTGTCTGCCGAACACATTACAAAGTACAAACCTTAATATTTGACTGTAAGCAAAAGTTGCAGTTGCAGTTTCCTCGACAAAACGGGCAAAGGTCTGAAATTTCTTTTTCCTGCAATTGAGGATACCTGAATATTCAAGAAATAGATTCGATTAATAATATATAAACTGGAACAAAAACGGTAAATACTCTGAGAAGGGGACTTAAGAATTTACCATTGCTTGATGCACTGGATACAATAGACCTTTTCTTTACACTTAGTGCAAGGAACGGCGATATTTCTATCATGTCTTTTACATTGGTGACACTTAACCGACTCCTTTCCAATTTTCTGATCCTGATAAGAATCAAACGGTTGAAATCAGCGGAAAAAAATGGCGGAGCAAACATATAAAGGTAAAAAAGTAAATATGTACCTTCGTTTTATTAGGACTACTAGATGTGTAGTCTGAATTAACAGAACTAATTTCACTACTATCCCTTTGCCTCGTTTTCGGCTTAGTATCATTTGAACTGCTACTTCTACTACGGTTAGATTTCACAAAACTCATCCGTTTTTTTTCTTTAAAGAAATTGTTATATATCCCTCTCTTAATTTTCAGACTTCCAGTTCTGTCAACACCAGTCAAGTTATCTATTGACCTCTTATAAGCATCTCCATATCCACTTAAAATATGAGCTCTATTCTCGTATTTTTCTTCATCTTCAATAATTTTGTTTTTAGTAGAGACGGTGTGACGCCTTCCCGTTTGTTTTGAAGCAATAAACCTACCTGATGAATATGGAGTGAGCTCGTCATCGTTATTCTCACTATCATCCGCATCAGAATCACCAATATCATTCTCATAATTCAAAGACTTCCCATGCACCGCTTTGATTCTACGCACCCCACCTTTGTTGATCAAGCTTGTTTCCTTTGAATAATCAGATAAACAATTCCTTTCATTAAAAACTTTTGTTTCTCGATATGGAGTGTCTCTCTTGACCGGAGTTCTAGTCTTTTTTATTGATGGCCCTTGATAGTCCTTCTGCCGAGATTCAATGAAATCTTCAATCTTTCGCTTTCTTCCAATGCCAGGATCACATTTTTCGTTGGGATATAGCACCTCCATTTTCACTGCCAACACCTGAAAATACAGATAAACATTTAGACAACAGAAACATCCTATTGTCCTGGTTCGTTTTATCAAATTGTGCATACAATAACAGCACATTAAAGGGGATTACAGAGCCGATAAATAATATATCAACCATTCACACCGAGTAAAAAAACACATTACATTTGTAGTTATATCGGCTGCTAAAAGCCTGTTGCTAAGAGATGTCACCGATAACAACAAATTTTATAATCCAAAACATAACAGATGTAACTAAGCGTTCTTAAGCCTACATTCTAAAAACGAACGGCACTAGCAAGTGCATTAGGCCATGAACAAAATTTACATAATCATAGAACTAAGGAACTAACACAGACTGTTTATAAACCTAGCAATGCATCTGATGCTATGCAGCATACACAAGGTTGGATTAGTACAAATATATTACTGAAAGCCTTACGTCATGTACAACTTCACTCACAAAAGTTTAATATCAATTGATATAATATTCTAAAAGTTATTGGGATTGGTAATTTGTATACGCATGATATCAGGATACAGTGTTTGGAAAACCATTTAAAATAATGATTATCTTATTTCTCCTAAGTGTTTGGATTTGCTATTTCATTACATTATCCAAAAAGCGGTATATCCATACAACACTTCTGCGGACATGCTTATTTTTAAGCCGATAAGCATGTTTTTCATAAGTTTTTCGGTATTTGTTTATTTGATATCATATTAAAACACGCATCCCAAAAACACCCTCTTACTCTGTGTGCCAAACAACAGGATAAATACGACAAGTAACCGCAACGTTATCTTTCCACTCTCTCAACTACACCCACGATTTTCACAGTTACAAGTTGAGGATACCTCTATTCGCCACACAATCCATATTCCCAAACACCCCTAAAAAAGCAGCACTATGACAACCAATTCGTTGGGGTGTTTTGTTAAAGCTTATAAACGTTGACGCCTTCCCGTTTTTTTGAAGCAATAAACCTACCTGATAAATATGGAGAGAACTCGTCATACGTTAATCTCACTATCATCGCATCAGAATCACCATATCATTCACATCATGGCAAAGACTTCCCATGCACCGCTTTGATTCTACCACACCCACCTTTGTTGATCAAGCTTGTTTCTTTGAATAAATCAGTTAAACAATTCCTTTTCATAAAACTTTGTTTTCCTCATTTGATGTCTCTCTTGACCGATTCTAGTCTTTTTATGAAATGCCTTGATAGTCCTTCTGCCGAGATTCAATGAAATCTTCAATCTTTCGCTTTCTTCCAATGCCAGGATCACATTTTTCGTTGGGATATAGCACCTCCATTTTCACTGCCAACACCTGAAAATACAGATAAACATTTAGACAACAGAAACATCCTATTGTCCTGGTTCGTTTTATCAAATTGTGCATACAATAACAGCACATTAAAGGGGATTACAGAGCCGATAAATAATATATCAACCATTCACACCGAGTAAAAAAACACATTACATTTGTAGTTATATCGGCTGCTAAAAGCCTGTTGCTAAGAGATGTCACCGATAACAACAATGTAGTAATTCCAAAAACAGTAACAGATGTAACTAAAGCTTTCTTAAGCATACATTCTATAGAAACGGCACTAGCAAGTGCATTAGAACCATGATCAAAATTACGATAATCATAGAACTAAGACTAACAAAACTTGTTTATTAAAACTAGCAATGCATTTATGCTATGCAGCATACACAATGTTGGATTAGTACAAATATATTACTGTAGCCTGTAGGGTCATTTACAACTTTCACTCACAAATAGTTTAAATCAATTTGATAGTAATATTCTAAGAGGGTGTTTGGGATTGTATTTGTATACGCAGATAATCAGATACAGTGTTTGGAAAACCATTTAAAATAAGTGATTATCTTATTTCTCCTAGAGGGTGTTTGGGATTGCTTATTTCATTTACTTATCCAGAAAAGCGGTATATCCATACAAACACGTTCTGCGGACATGCTTATTTTTAAGCCGATAAGCAAGTTTTTCATAAGTTTTCGTATTGTTTATTTGATATCATATTAAAACACGCAATCCCAAACACCCTCTTACTCTGTGTGCCTAACCAACAGGATAAATACGACAAGTATCCGCTAACTTTATCTTTCTCTCTCTAACAACACTCTACGATTTTCACAGTTACATGTGTGGAGGATACCTCTTTCGGCCACACAACCCATATTCCCAAACACCCCTAAAAAATACAGCACATGACAACCAATTCTTTGGGGGTGTTTGTTAAAGCTTATAAACGGGCTTATGTATTCTGGGCTTATATTTCATAAGCCCAAAATCTTCTGCTCATCTTTAGGTTAGTGTTTGTTTCGGCTTATATAGCGGGCCTATGGCTTATGTGGTTTTCGGCTAAAGTTTCATAAGCTCATTTTCTGTTGCTTATTTTGAAACTTTTCGGCTTATATAACCAATCAGTTTCAAAAAAAAGCCACAAAAAATGAGCTTATGAAACATAAGCCGAAAACCAGATAAGCCGAAACAAACATCCCCTTAGACTGATAATAAACAAATATAAGCCCAAAAGTTTCAAAATAAGCCGGCGAAACCAAATAAACTAATAAGCCCAGAAATAAGCTTAAACAAACACCCCTTTGATTGGCTAAAATAGCATGTAAATGGCTTATTATTATAGTTTGTAAAAAATAACATAATCTAAAACTTAGCTTAAACACATAAATCACTTAAAACTCATAAACTTGAATCAAACAGTAATAAAAATCACAAACGTAAAATAAAGATAATCAACAAAAACACATTAAAAAAAAAAAAAACTTACAGATGAAAAGATGGATGGATGATTATGCGTTGGATCAAAACGTATGATAAAAACAGAGGATATATGGGTGGAAAAATTCTATTTGCACCTTCCTACCAACCAGACAATAAAAAAGTATTAAATACGTTTTTATTTATTTATTTTAGTAAATATTCTTTTACATAGATTTAATATTAATAACTCTTATTATTAAAAGAAATATTTGTCTTGAAATTATTGTCTCCCAACAAAAAACACAAATTTAAAAGAAATATCATTTCATACAGTTTTACCACATTTTTATCACTTTTAAATAGATTTAATATTAATAACTCTTATATAAATATTATTTAACATATCTTCTAAGAGGGTGTTTGGGATGTATTTATATACGAGATAATCAGATACAGTGTTGGAAAACCCATTTAAAAAATAAATGATATATCTTATTTCTCTCCTAGAGGGTGTGTATGGGATTGCTATAGTTCATTTCCTAATCCAGGAAAAGCGGTATATCCATACAACAGGTTTGCGGACCTGCTTATTTTTACGCCGATAAGCAAGTTTTTCATAAAGTTTTCGTATTGTTTATTCTATTTGATATCCTATTAAAAACACGCAATCCAAAACCCTCTTATCTGTGTGCTCACCAAACAGGATAAATCCGAAAGTATCGCTAACGTTATCTTTCGTTCTCTAAACAACAATCTACGATTTTCACAGTTTCAAGTGTGGAGGACTACCTCTTCGGCCCCACAACCATATTCCAAAACACCCCTAAAAAATACAGCACTATCCAACAATTCTATTGGAGGTTGGTTTGTTTGTTAAAGGCTTAATTAAATACGGGTTATGTATTTGGCTTATATTTCATAAGCCCAAAAGCTTTGCTCATCTTTAGGTTAGTGTTTGTTTCGGCTTATTATAGCGGGCTATTGGCTTATGTGGTTTAGGTTAAAGTTTCATAAGTCATTTTATGTTGCTTATTTAGAAACTTATCGGCTTAATATAAACCTATCAGTTTCAAAATAAAGCCACAAAAATGAGTTATGAATCATAAGCCGAAAAACCAGATAAGGGAAACAAAACAACCCTTAGACTCATAATAAACAAATATAAGCCAAACGTTTCAAAAATAAGGCCGGCCCGACACCAAAGAATAATACGCAGAAATAAGCTTAAACAATCACCCTTTGATAGCCTAAAATAGCATGGTAAATGGCTTTATTTGTTATAAGTTTGTAAAAAATAACATAATCGAAAATTTTAGGCTTAAAGCACATAATCACTTAAAACTCATAAACTGAATAAACAGTAATAAAAAAATACAAACGTGAAAATAAAAGATAATCAACAAAAACACATTAAAAAAAAATAAAAACTTAAGATGAAAAGTGAAGGATGATTAGCGGTGGATCAAAAACTTTATGATCAAACAGAGGATATATGGGTGGAAAAATTCTATTTGCACCTTCCTACCAACCAGACAATAAAAAAGTATTAAATACGTTTTTATTTATTTATTTTAGTAAATATTCTTTTACTTTTTTGGTCATGTGCTTACCGTGTTTTTTTAAGGATGGATCAAATCTATTCCATAATCTATCTTACTGTATTTTAGTTTATATATGTTTTTGTGTAATCTTTCTGTCCTAAAAATTATTGTCCACTGTTTTTTTCTAAATTAGTTGTTCACTTTTAAAAATAAATTTAGAATTTTACCCTCACGGTTATTATTACAAACTTCAAATAAGTCATAAATTAATTAGTTAAGGTAAAACTGTATGAAATGATATTTTTTTAAAATTTGTGTTTTTTGTTGGAGACAATAATTTCAAGACGGAGGTAGTAAATAACACTTGTGTTTATTTCGTCTCATAAAATTGTTCATTGCACAGTTTTTCTTTGTCCAAAAAGAATGTCTAGTTCTTACTAGTTTTCTTGTTTTGTTACGGATCAAAACTTACATTAATTACTCATTTTTAATTTAGGTAACTTTTATTGGGGTTGAGAATATGGCAGTTTGAGGTGGTTTTGGGCAAAAACCAAAGCCTGAACTAAAAGTTCGGTTTTTAAATTTTATTGAACAAAACCATCAACAAACTTCGGTTTTGAACTTTTTGTCTTTTGTTTTTTGAGGTTCGATTTTTTTATTGAAGAGTCATCTTTGCTATATGTTTGAAATCATTTTCCCAAACAGTTAGAGTAAATCAATATTACATGTGTTTAAGGTTTAATATTTAGTTGATATATAT
This sequence comes from Tanacetum coccineum, assembly GCA_026074375.1. NCBI lineage: Eukaryota > Viridiplantae > Streptophyta > Magnoliopsida > Asterales > Asteraceae > Tanacetum > Tanacetum coccineum. The sequence continues at coordinate 3,717 of BQNB010086254.1, read as the reverse complement.
AATATAATAAGATTATAACATATGTATAACAAGATTATATAACATGTATATTAAGATGAGATGTATGAATATATGAAATGAATAAATGAAACTAATTTTAGCAATTTATTATAGTGTTAGCTAAATGCAGTGTAACGAGTATCTAATTTATGTTGTGGACTTTCGTGATTAATTATATCAAAACTAATATCTATATTTTTTATTAGGTAAACGAATATTAGTATGGGTAGGTTCGGTTTTTTTTTTACGCATATTTAACAATTTTTCATATATAAAAGCAAAAAAAAAAAAAAAAAAAAAAAAACCGAACCCAGACTTTCGATTTTTCTTTTAAAGAAAAATGCCACCATAGTTTTTTTTTAAAATTGGTTTATTGTTTTCCTTGGTCTTTTTTTTTATTTTTTGGTTCTAGTTTTTTTTGGTTTTGTTGCTAAACCTAGTTGCTAATCATCAAAATTTGGATATTATTACGCTTATTCCATATTTGCATTTTTTATTTGGGAACACCTATTTCAGATGAGGTAATTTATCACTTTACCTTTTTAACCTATTAAAACTTTTCATATCATACACTTTGCATTTAATTAAAATATAGATTACATGAATAAAATCAAGGTTATAAAATAGACGTTTTTAGGCGTGGTTTTTGGTTGTACGGCGCACATTGGTCAAGCCTCACGCCTTTGCGAGCCAATGGCTTGGAGTCATAGTAGTTTTTTATGGCGTGACTTAATAGCGACACAAAATATGAAAAAATATTATAAATTTATATTATTTTATATCATAATTACAAAAATATATTGAGTTTACAAAGTGTTCATACTACGAAATAAAATCAAGGAATAAACACTATCTTTGCATGTAATCTTTTTCATTTCTATATAAAAATACGATTTTTATCGAAATTGAATTTAAAAAAGCCTCCACGCATAGCGTTTTATCGCGTCTTAACACGTTTTATCGTGTCTTATCACGTTTTTTCACTACTCATCTCACGTCAAGTTTTAAGCCCAAGCCTTGGTCTATTGCGTGGCGTGGAGGTCACGCCTTGCCGCCTTTTGCACGTGGCCACTTTGCGCGGTGCCATGGCGTGCCTTTTAAAACCATGAATAAAATTGACAATTTATTAATTTAAATCAACATTTATTGCATATATCATAAATTTTAAAACATTTATTTGTTAGACACTTAATTCGAGAAGGATTGAGGACTTTTTTTGTAAAATAAACACAGATCTCTCTTATTAAAGCTCACCATTTAATTCTACATGCTTGATTTTAGTATGGACCTTACAAATTTATGAAAGGTTTTGCAAAATATATAATACCTACTGGGCAATGGTTAAGCAAATTTAAATAATCTATTATTTATATATTTAAAGTAGTTATGCATATAATGTGTAATAAATAAACATACAAATTAACTTAAATAATATATTCTTTCCATAGTTAAAGTAGTTATAATATATTTAATGCCCAATAAATAAACTTCAAATTACCTTTTATATTTTGTGTTAATCATTGCCCATAGGGCATTGTTTAGCAAAACTCTTTTATAAATGCTCATATGTCGAGATAAACTCGTTCATTTTTTTTATTTAAGGACAATAACAAAAAAAAACTTATCTAAATTTCTATTAAAACATAAAGTTTTCAAATTTCGACATTCGTGTGTTTTTTTTAAATGGCCATTTTACCTTTCGATGTTAACAGGAAGGTTATAAAAAGTTAAAGATAGAATAGTCACAAAATACACATAAAAAACATAATTTGAGAGGTTTGTGTTTTATATGCAAAAAAACTACACGTAACAACAAAAATGAAAAATTATATACATTTTTTTTGTTAAAATCCCTTCTATTTAATAAAAGTAGAAGCCGAGATGAGAACGAATTTCTAGAGAAAGAGAACGTGGTGATAATATAATTAATTGTTTTGTTTGGCTATTTTTTTTTCTTCAACGATTATAAACAATTGTAAATGTTATTGAATATTTGTAAAGTGATTGCCTTTTTTATATTAAATATGTCCCATATATATAGTAGTACAAGATAACGTGATAAATATGCTAAATAATGGGTTAATACTGAATTAATTAAGGCTTGGCTATTCTTATCCGTTCGGTTTGCTAATACTCCCTCCGCAGTTGAGCGGGAGGTCTCTTCAGACATTCAATTGGAAGTTGAATAACTTGGAAACATGCACTCAGGAAGGGGGGGAAACCTTTGGTAAATATGACAGCATACTGATAGTGAGAGGGAACATGCATGAGCGCGCAAGACCTTTTGCCATAAAATCACGAACAAAATGTATATCAAGCTCTATATGTTTTGGTGCGATGATGTTGAACTGGATTATTGGAGAGATAGATAGCACTGGCATCATCACAATACACCAAAGTAGCACTAAAAATAGGTGCATGCAGCTCACACAAAAGATTACGTAACCAAGTTGTTTCAGTAACAACATTGGCTACACCTCGATATTCAGCTTCATACTCAAAATGTATAATGTAGCCTGACGCTTAGCAGACCAAGAAAGCAAGTTATCCTAAAAAAACACAATAGCCAATGGTGGAACGATGAGGGACAGGAAAACCAGCCTAGACACGATCCGTGTAAGCAGCGAGCTGAGCAGTATTGGAAATATGCAACTATAAACCATAATGAAGAGTACCTCGAACATACCTAAGAATACGCTTAAGAGTAGAGAGACGTAGCTCCCAAGGATCTTGCATACAAAGGCACGCCTACTGAACAACATAGGACAAATGAAAGCGATTAAATGTAAGATACTGAAGAGCACCGACTAAGCTCCGATAAAAAGTCAGATCCGAAAAAGGGTCACCATCGGGACCAAGCTTAGAATCAATATCAACAGGAGTCCGACAAGGATTATAATTCTGCATATGCGATCAAAAGTTCCTCAACATAAGTAGCCTAAGATAAAAATAAACCCGCAGTCTAACGTTGAGCTTAAACACCAATAAAATAATTAAGTGAGCCCAGGTCAGTCATAGCGATTTCTCCATGAAGCGAGGAGATAAATCTCTATATAAAAGTTGTACAAAAAGTAGTGAGTATGATATCATCAACATAAAGAAGCAAGTATGCAATATCTGTCCCACGATGAAATATGAACAATGACGAGTCAGTTTTACTGTGCTGAAAACCAACTCGTGTAGCATAAAAAGCAAAGCGTTGAAACCATGCATGAGGGGCTTGCTTAAGCCCAGAAAAGAACGATGCAAATGACAAACATAATCGAGATGATAAGGGTCCACAAAGCCGGGTTGTTGATGCATATAAATTGTCTCTGATAAATGACTAAAAAGAGAAGCATTCACTACAAGAAAAAGGTCTTTTAGTGACACTTTTTTTAATGACACATATAAAAAGTGTGAGCAAAAGTCCACATATCCCTACACTTTTAAAAAAAGTGTAAGCATAGCTTAAGTTTTATCCACACAATGTGAAAAGTGTAAGCAAAAGTGTAACTTTTGCTTACATATTATAAAATGTGTGAGGAGATATGGAGTTTTACCTACACTTTTTATAAAGTGTTAGTAAAAGTCTAGTGTTTTACTTATACTTTTTAAAAAGTGTGGGCAAAACTATAATTTTACATACTCTTTTTTGAAAGTGTGAGTAGAAGTTTAGTTTTACCTGCACTTTTTAATTTGTGTGAGCAAATGTATTGTTTTACCTACACTTTTTAA
>BQNB010086253.1:0-28246 GCA_026074375.1 Tanacetum coccineum | reverse complement strand
TTGATTGCTTCCTCCACCGTCTCCTTACAACACCGCTTCACATCATTGTGATCCAGCAATCTTCTCTTGACAAAATCGACTGCATTTTGGTTTATGAAAACATCCCAAATTCCATGACTTCCAATGATCAAAAACTCGTCTTCTTGAGTCAAAGTGACCAGTTTAAGCTCTGGTTCAGCACTCAAAGGGCCAATTTGATCACCGGTTTCTTTCAGGCCTTCGATGTACCAGTTACCTAGGGCTCGTGTAACACCTAATTCACCATTCAAGTAGCCATCTCTGATAAATCCACCTAAAGATTCGACCCGCATTCTTTCATTATGACAGAAAGGCTTGTGATCTCTTGACATCTCAAAAGCTAATCCATGTCGAGAAAGAATTGCACTACAGTCACCAGCATTTGCCACAAGTAAATATCTGACGAGGTTTATAATCAAACAAAGTAAGTCTCAACTTCAAGATAAGAACTTTTTCTATCTCTAACAATATCCGAAAATAAATACATAATAAGACAATTTCCTTGCCAGGAAGTTGATCACCAAACTTTTCAGCTAGATTTGGAATGCATATGTGAGCATCCTCCATGTATGATCGTTTTCCAATATCGGACCAATCTCCAGACCTTAGAACGGGGACGAAATTACTTTGTTTCTCGCATGTAGCAACTGTATTATATTCTCCCCAATACTATCCATCTGATAAAAACAAAGACTTGTTATAAACTTATAAGTAAATCTAAGCATATATAGTTCAGTGTTGACTTCGCTTGTATTTTACCAATCACAAAATTAAACATTTATACAAATTAAATCAGGAACATCGAAAACATTTCTTACGATAAGAAATATCGAATGAAAACATTTCTTACATTAAGAAAGATAAAAAAAAGTAGTAGAATTTAGAAACATTTTCACGAAGCTTATGTGGATTGTGAAATTGAGCATTCACATTCATCACACTACTCCGGAAACTGTCTATCTATCTACATCTGATGTTGTTGGGATATGTCCATATCATAAATAAATATACGGTTAGAAATATGTGAGCCTATGGGGGCACACGCGTTTACACAGAGGATACGTTTATTAATGTAATTAATATATTTATAGTATATTAATTATATTAATATACTTCACGAAATATTAAACGGTCTTTAATTATAACGTTAGACGTTGGAACTAATTAATAGATATTAACAAGTGAGAGACTTGTTAGTACGAAAACCAAACCCGTGAGGTGTTGGTTGTAGGCCGGTCGAACAAGAAAAAAAAGGAAGGGTCCGAATGTCGTTTCTAGTAAACTTGAGGAGGTGTTTGATTACAACTTGGAGAACAGGTTACAAAGGATATATAAACATCCTTGCTCATTCATTAATAGACGACACATAATAATTATATCCTAGAATCCCTTTTCGGATCAAGTGATCAATCGGCTGTAAAGTATTCCTTTCATTCAATGCATACATCATGCATGAATGTTTCATGTATGATAACTCCATGCATGTGAAAATCTATACCCCATTATCACGTTAATAGTTAACTGCGATCGACAATGAATCTCTTGCGAGATTCGATCATGTGATGATTAGATTCATAACAAGAACAATATGTTGGGTTGTTTAATCGTGAAGGAAGGACTATCATCCTAGCGTATCTCGGTGACGTGTAGTGTGTGCATACCATAGAGGTTATCTACTTTGGTAACTTGTTTAGTTTGTGTGGTATTCAATTTATACACACGCGTATATTCAAGACGGTGTATTCGTTATTTGCTAAAAGGTACGCGTTCTTGATTACCTTTGTTAATTACATATTCTTACGTGTTTTTATTTATTCGCTGCGTATCGTGATCTTTAAAATGGTTAATAGTCGTAAAAACCCAACAGTGGGCATCACGAAGGCCGATAGTGTAGAATTTGTAGTTACTACAAGTAATAAAATTGACACAAAAAGGGTTCTTGATTATTTTTTTAGCTTTGACGTTTTATGCATAAGATTCGATCTTTTGTGCAGCCAAGATTCAATCTTTATTGATTATAAATTAATTAGACGGATTTTGGTTGTATGAAATTTTATGGATTAAATAGTGATGCGTTTAATTGTTAATGATCAGTTTTATGTTTAAAAATTAATTTTTAATTCGGCATCCATGATAAATACAGACAATTTATTCTTGGAAGAGATATGGTGATATAATCTTGTTAATTGTTAAAAGCTTTCAAAAAACCCTAATTGATGAACCTCTTCTAACAAGATGACTTTCAAAACTCCAAAAATAACAAATCTAATTCCTTTCTTCCTTTTGTTTGAATCCTGTTATAACCTCTGAAATTTGGTTTAATCAATGATTGATTAAATCTCATATCGAGGTGTTAGCGGGTTTCTTCATCTTGGGTTTTTGTAATTTAGATTTGTTATTCTCCTTTTTAATAATTAGACTCCGTTTCCGTTTCGTTTACAATTTCTCGCTGTCATTGAAACTTGATATGTTTTTCTTTTTCAATCCTTTGTTTATCTTGATCTCCTCCTTCAATCCAAAGATTCTATGGGGTGTGTAGATCCAAAGTGGACGACGTTAATGTATTTCTATCTCCATTTATGTTTCAAATTTTCAGAAATTTTTTCTGCCCAAAAGAGCTATTTTCAATCATGTAAACATTACGGACTTGAGTTGATTCGATTATCCTGGATAGAGGAGAAAGAAGGTAATGTTTTGGTTTTGTTCTCGGATTTTATCAACGTGTTTATGTTGATCGTTTGGTGAACAATTTATGCTCAATTTGGGTTGGGTCAATTCAAGCTTCACGCTTATAAGGAAGATTTTCAAGAGCTACTTTGAACAAGGTTCAAGGAGGCGAGCATAAGAAGTTGCTTATTCGTCTCGTCCTAATAGTGGATTCTGGAGTTCTAATTCATATGTTAAGGCGGTAAAAAATCATAAGTTCGGTTGATCATGAACTCCCCTGCCATTGTTCTTGACGAAGATTGTGCGCTCCCAAAAGGATTATCTTCATCTTAATAATTTGGGGGGGGGGGGGCCAAGTACTCACCCAATCAAGGGGTTATCCAGAACTTTTTAAGCATGTAGGATTAAAGAATTTGCGTCCCTTACAATCTCAAGAGCGCTCTTATGACGAAGTTTCGTGGACTTGATGTAAGTTACTTAGGGGGGGTAAAAAATTGTGGGTTCTCTTAGAATTTTCCTCTGTGAAATCGAAAGAGGCATTCCGCGATAATGTGGGAGTTAGCTCTTGGTTCTCGGAAATTCGCCAAGCTTCTTTCGATATCAATCCTGATGGTCGCATTGTGTGGGTAGAAATTGAAGGTGTTCCATTGAAACTATGGACTTTGAACACTTTCAAAAGAATTGTCACCAGGTGGGGGAACTTTGTCGTACTCTAATGACTGTGGGAATTGTTTCATCAAAACGATTATGTTTGTTCACTAAGTCCATATCAAAGATTTTATGAATTCAAGATCATTTTACTGGAAAAGTGTATGGGTATTCGTGCTATAGGAGGTCCCTGGTTTGGACCCTGGCCGGGTGGGAGGACTGGATGAGGAGGATTATCTGTTGTCGATTATTAGAGAAGGATTATAAGAAACCTGAATCTGAGAATGTTTGTAGCAAATCGTTCGAAGTTCCAGATACGGTTTTTGAAATGAGGTGGTTCAAAAAAGGACTCATTTGTGGATCCTTCTGGGCTTACCCTTTGCTTTCAAAAAGACAAAAGATCAAAAACATAAGGAGAGTGGTACAAATTCTAGTCCCAATTTACCTCCGGGTGTTTACAACGAATATCGACAATGATGATTCAGGGGATAAGAAGTCTGTTAATGACTTTGAAAGAGGAGAAGATCAACGATGGACGATGGAGATTCGAAACAATTACAACCTCAAAAGAAAATGTTGATGTATCTGCAAGTTTCGTCGTTTTAAGAAATCAGTGGCACCGAGTTCAGGGGGCTCATTTTTGTGTTTAATGGAGGAAGTGGTAAAAGTTGGGCCAAACAATGGGCTATAACATGATGGGTGATTAACATCTGTACGATATCATTGAATCTCATAGGGCGTCGGTTGTAGATCTGATGAATTTTTTGGTCCTTTAATTTACAAGGCCTCGCTTCAAAAGGCAAATAAAGATTGGCAATGGGTTGGATGTTTCTCTGCAAAAGGACTCTTCTTTGGACTAAGTTATTTGGCTATTCACGGTTGTGGCGTGGTATAATTCATTCAGAATGGACTTCTACTGGCAAATATTGTTGCTTTCGTGTTTGATGGGAAGTATCGATCTCTCAAAGATAAGGTATGTACCGTTTTTGATTATCTGACTATAAGAGGGTTACGGGAGTCCACCAAATTCTGGTTGGATCATTGGCATACTAGGGCATTTTTTTGATAGACATTTTTTCTAGATATACGCGCTTGAGAACCTCAAAGGATGTACTGTTAGATTCCAAGATTGCGACACGAGTTGGTCTGCTCCTTCGTCGATTCTAGAGGGGGTATGAGCAAATCAATTCGACAAGCTTGGTAGAATTGGTTCGTTCTGTTCACTATCGTGCCTTCGGCTGACAGATGGAATTGAATCTGGAGGTACAGGTATTTTTTGGTGGCTCTGCTTCGTATGACGATATCGATGGATATGCCTTCCGAATTTGGAGAAGATACTAGATGGTAAAAGTGGGTCCCGATAAAAAATCAACTGGTTCTTGCCTGGGAAAATCATGACCGATGCTTTACATACCCGGTTCAACTTTTCTCGTAGATGATTATGGAGCATATTTGGCAAGAAGTTAAATACGAAGATGAAGACTTTTAGTCGCCGGGGCGTATGATTTTTTTTGTATTTTTTTATTTCTATATGTTTTTTTTAATTCCGTATGTTTTTTTTAATTGTAATGTATAATATTGTTTAATGAAATATTTTAGTTTGTTTAAGGGGTGTCATGAAAAATTAAAAGTGAGGCTCAAAAAGTGGTGTTATAGTTACCTAAGTTTTTTGTTGTTGTTGGTGTTATGGTATTAAAGCTGACGTGACACTCAAAAAAGAGCAATGCTACATCCACAAAAGATTTACAAAAAGAAATCCACACATACACTTGTCATGCAAATATTGGTGATGAAAATGATGAAAGAGAAAAAACATACAAAATTATTGGTCCAACTCACATGTCATGTCATTGTGTGGATAATTTTTTATAAACTTTTAGTGGATGTAGTATTTCTCCTCAAAAAATGGTGTTATGACACCAAATGCTCTTTTAGACTTTAGCCCTTGATTAACTCAACAACAATCTATTTATCCTATAACTTTATGCATTTTTTTTGTTAGTCAATATGAGTTTTACTGGGCACTACTAAATGCACCGAAAATTTTTAGATATTGATAATAGTGCTGATTTTTATTCTCGTAATTTGCAACATGGATATATTGTTGATTTTTTTCTCGTAATTTGCAACATGGAAGTAATATACAATAGGACTTTAGATATAGTCAATTTAGTCATATGCGTAGGTGCTTGTTACTGAAGTAAAATCAAAGTATGGACTATGGAGCAATTCATTTTTCAAAGCTCTCTGGTTTGATTTGTTCATTTTGGTAGATGACTATAAAGACAGTACTACTATAAATATCTTTCACTGGCAAGCAGCTTAAATATTTTTTAATCACCCAACAGCTTAATTTTTTTTATCACCACATCTTTTATATTGGTTACTCGTGCAAAGTGACGATGTATATTAGTATATAATTATATTTTTAAACTTGTGTTTTAGTGTGACCGTTGATGCAACGTTTACGAGTTTAATTTGTAGAAAAAAAGTTTACATGTTATAAACGAAAAATAATAAAAGTATGTTAACCAGCAAAATTAACCACATCAAGTTAGCTAAAAATTGGTAATCTTTAATAAGTATTTGTTGGAATATGAACAAATATAAATTATATATGTCCGGGAATTTATTCGAGCCTAAGGGGACGCACACATTAATATGTAGAACAATGTATTTAATATATTAATGTAATATATTAATTAGTGTTTTAACAAACGATTGTTAAAAGTTTAACAAGAATAAATATTAGTCGTTAATAGTTAAAGGACTAATATGCAAAATCAGGAAAAGGAAAAGATTTGGTTTATCCCCTCTTTTCCTAGCCGGCCAAATATCTCCTTCCATATGGAAGGAGATTGCTTTCTTTCTCACCAAGATTGTAAGGGCTATAAAAGGTTGTAAATCATAACTTGAAACCTAAAAAACCCTAAATCTCTCCCTTGTCTTTCTTTGTGTTCAACCGGCGTTTTTGTTTTGTGACTTAATCTCAAGAAGGTGTTTCGTGTGTTGATTGATTCAAAGACGAAGAGATCGTTTGGTTAACACTATTAGTACTATCATACACATTGTTTGCTAAGAACGTATTGTGTGTGAATACTTAGAGATATCATTCTTTTGATCTTGGTGGTTTCGCGTGGTATTATACACACGCGTATATTGAAGACGGTGTTACGTTTATTGCTATAAGCAGTCTAACGTTCCTTGCTAAAGGTATATATCTATCTCTTGTTAATTACATAATTCTATACGTGTTTGACATTTCCGCTGCGTACTCGTGATATATTTAATTGTTAATTAGATCTAAAATTCCAACAGTATTTCTAATAAGTTTAGTCAAAAAATTTGGGACACTGTAAAGATTAAAACGATAAGTTATTATATAATAAGAATTTTAGTCGAAACAAATTCATATTATAGAAATAAAAATTTGTTTTACTTAAAAATCAACAAATCCACTTGACTTAGTTTAATTTATATTTAAATCTAGACACAGACAATTAGGCATCGAGTTGGTTAACACTGGGCATGACATCTGTCATCCCGGTTTGCGTTAAAGACGTAGACCCAGTTAGATTCATACACACATCAAACCCTTCATCTCTTGAGTAAAGTAACATATGCGTTAGACGTAAGAGTTTGTCTGTCACGCCCCCATCAAGCCCAATATCAACTTCCTTACAAGTCAAGATCGAATAGCATTGACGATACTCTCTTCCGGACGTTGACGCTTCATATCAGACTTGCACTCAAGATTTACTCCTCGGGCAAAATATTTTATAGAGATAAAGAGACAAGACTTACATACTAAGTTAGCAAGAGTAGGGATGAGCAAATGAGCTAGAGAATACCTAATAATTCTAAAAACATGTAATTTTCTTTCCTTCCGATACTCAAAACATTTCATGGAATATATTTGTTTCTAAAACCATGAGCAAGTCAGTGACACTTCTTGATTGATCTAACAAAATCGCAACTCAGTTTCAGCCTAGATCCCTCATTCGTTTGCTCTTTTCTATTTAAGACGATGTGATTGCGAAAGATATGAAAGAACAATTAGAGAAACTAACCGAAAAAAATGAAAGGAATCAAATGGTGGAAAAAATTATCGATTGTATTTACGGTCTAAACCATATGCGCCGGAAAGAGTTATTTTATAAAAAAATATCTATTTTTTCTTATTCACGTATATTAAAACTGGTTTCGATAAGGAGAAAAAACTTATATTTAAATAATCAACAACCTCAAGTAATAAATTCAGTCTACACAAACAAATTTACTTTTGAATACTTGTTTCATAGCCATATGTCATAACAAGAAATAGCAAAATATTTGTTTTATGTAAAGTTACTAAATAACAAAATATGTTTCGTGTAAATGAATAAACCAAATAAATACGTGACATGATTTATGTATTCCATGTCTAACAATTTGTTACTAAGTAAAAAAAACTAATAATGATTACTTATTAAATAAAAAATATATAATAATTATATAATGATTAGTAATGAAAATTATAAAAAACATAATGATTGTGCATTAATTATGGTTGATTTAGAAAATGGGTGCTACTATTGGTACCCCCTGGCCCACTAAATAGTGCAAAAAATACGAAAGATTCCTTTTGTACCCCTTTTTTACAGTGCAACGCAGTTTTTTATCAGTTTCTGTTCCGTAAATTTTGACAGTTTCATACTTTTGACCTATTAAACTTTATATTTTTCGTTCCGTTTTTTCTGTGTCACAGTTTTATAACATATACAAAATTATAAAAATACAAAAAAAATAAAATACAAAAAAAAAACGCAAAAAAACCCGGGGGGGGTACAAATGGTGTTTCAGGAGGGTACATATAACATAAGCCTTAGAAAATACTTTTGGTCTTTCGTGTAATCTCGTTCATAAAAAAACAAAAAAGTGCCCCCTATGTTTTAGCCTAAATGATTAATAAAGTATGTAACAGACGAACATCAATTAAACATGGGTATCCCTTTTAATTTAACTAAAAAACTCACTTTCATCTTATTTTTTTAAAATTAAATATCTCACAAACCGTTAATCGTTACGCAAAACGAAACATACTCATCGCGACGAGAATTAAATCATCTATCTATAAAAGGGCCTTACTATATGTTTTCGGTCGAACATTTTTTTTCGATTATTTTTTTCCAGTACGTCTGAATATACATGTGATGATTTTACGAAAATCACATGTGATGTGATTCAAATCACAGTGTGATTTTTTCAGACGTGATGAAAAATTTTTTTCGTTCGAATGTATATTTGTATGCGCCCCCTATTGAAAGATAGAAATATACTCTTCGCGATGGTGTATTTTTTCGTTCTGAGTAAATTTAATTTACTACATCGTGAATAGATTATATATCTTTCTATAGACGGGCTGCATTTTTATATACTTTAGTCGAACTTTTTTTGTAAATTTCCAGACCAGAAAAAATCACTACGTGATTCAGAAAAATAAAAAATTACAATGTGATTTTTACATTAAAAATAACACGTTAAAAAATTGTATTACTTGAGATTTATGAAATTATGAAATCACACGTGATTTATTTCTTTAATAAAAATCATATGTGTTATTTGTGAACTCACATGCGATTTATGAAATAGCTCGTGATTTTTAAAAAACAACAAATCAACTTTGTGATTTTACTAATACGTGTAATTTTTTTTGGCTGGATGGGAAATTTTAACTTAAAAAGTCGTCAAAAGTATATGAAACGTTTTTTTTGTAGTTACTTCGTACGTCTGAAAAATCACATGTGATTTGAACACTATCACATGTATTTTATGAAATCACAAGTGATTTTGCTACATATCACATGTGATTTTTCAGAGTGACTGAAAAAAAAATTCGAAAAAAGTTCGTCGCTTAGAAAAGCACCCCTCTATAGAATTATGATTTAATTTGTCGCGATGGTGTATTTTTTGTCGTTTGACGATTTACTGTTTGCAAAATATTTTATTTTTAAAAAATAGGTGGAAAGTGAAGTTTTTTAATTATTTTTTTATTTGATGAAAAATGAATGGCTATAATGTGTTCTTTTATTCTTTGAAATGATATTGTTCTATCATTATCTCACCTCTTAATTTAATTTATTACCCACACCACAAGAGTTAAATGATAAGCTAATATATTTGATGTAACAATAAGTAACATCACCACCTAAAAATTTACTCCGTGAGATAAGATCAGGGCCGTCTCAAAATTTGTGAAATTTTTAAGAGCTCTGAGCGAAATAATGAGACTTTTCGAGAAGAAACATTATATATAAAATGTCATTATTTATAAGATATAATGTAAATTAGTTATCTAAACGTTTAACATATCATTAAGGAGATAAATTTCGAGGCTCCTAAAATTGTTTGAGGCCCTGTGCCGTCACCCATTACACACACCCTCAAAGACGACCCTGAATAAGATGAAACATTATAAATTTTGCTTATTGACGGGTGATTTCAAAAATTATCAACAATATTTTAATATTAAAAAAAACCCAACAAACTATTGATTATTGTTTTCTTTAGTAATTTGCATACTGTACAAATCCGAAAATACAAGAGTAATTGGGGCAAATGCCAAAGAAAACTAATGTACTTATTCAAATTTTAAGGGTTTCGGATTTAAATGGAATTTGATTGAAGATATGCCATTGAAATAGGTGTCGAGCTATCAAAATATAAAAATGGTTTGATGATGGATGTAAAAATAGCCAGGATGGTGGTTGGGAGCCGGAAAAAGTCACCAAAATCTGGTATGAAGATGAGAGTGATGAAGATTGAAGAACAAAATGGTATTTTAGTCAAATCACTTAAAAGTTATTCATTTTTGTCTAAAATTTGAATGTATACATGTCTAACTAGACATTTTTAAAGTCTACTAGGAATACCAATAAATTTGAATAAGTACATTAGTTTTCTTTAACCTTTGCCCTAATTTTAATTCATTGGCACGATAACTAGTTATCTCAAAATATATAGATTAAATTAAATATATATCTCACGTCTCTTGAGTGGTAATTGAAGGCACAGTTATTTAGTTAGAGAAATTCTCACACAAGAAATGTAACTATGTACCATCGAGACTCATGGTCTTCATCAGTTAATGTGCAATTATAATCTTCGTCAAAAATTACGCCTGCATTTTTGAAATTTCATATACCTCACACATGAGATGATAATTGCACATCAAAATCTTAGAAAAGCTTGAACTTTCAAAGTTCATGAATTTAACCAAACTACAGGAGCTGTTTTTGTAATGGATTGAGATCCTTTTGTAAACTGTGTTTATTGAATGAGTATAATGAGTACAATACAATGTATATATATATACTACACATTGGGCCTAATCATGAGCACATTTGGGCCATTCAATCAGTCTGCTATAACATCCCCCGCAGTTTGGCGGGAGATGACGAACACTCAAGCTGTGAGCGAAACTCATCAATACAAAAACGTAGTAAGCTTTGGTGTAGATATCTGCATACTGATAACGAGGAAGGCCACATGAGAGTACTCGGTATCAAATTCACAATGTATGACCAGCGGCCAACCAAGTCTTACTGAAAACAAAGTGAATATCGATCTCAATTATGCTTCGGTGCCGTTGATGTTGCACGGGATTAGAAGAGAGATAGACGGCATTTCATTGTAACAATAAACAAGTGTAGCGGTAGCCCATACCAATGTTGTATGAAGCTCTAGTATAAAGATTATGTAACAAACAAGCATTCAGCAAGACATTAGCATCACCCCGAATACTCAGCTTCATGAACTGGAGCGAGAAAGGGTAACTTGCCTCTTTGAAGACACGAAAGTAGACTGTTTACCAAGAAATAAACACAATATAAGGAGGTGAGACCGACGTGTAGTGGGGAACCCAGCCCAATTGCATCAGAATAAGCAACCAAAGAAGATGTGTGTGGACGAAAAAATTAGCTATGTAATCCATAGGCATTAGTACCACGATATACCGCAAGATCCGCTTGGAGCGTGCAGGGAAGAATGAGGCTCTCGAGGATATGCATGTTGAGACTAACTGCTTGCACTGCATAAGATATATCAGGGGGACTGTGAAAGTCAAATACTGAAGGGCACCAGCAAAGACTGACATATTATGGTGGGATTTGACACAGGATCACCTCACCACGAAAGTTAGAATCCGTGTTCAACTGGAGTACGGACAAGATTTACTAAGTGTGAGGAATGCCAGCAACGCTCAAAGTAGCTCAAGAAAGGCATACTTCTATTGACGATGAGAAAACAGCCCCGAGTATTGCGTTTCTTTAGTCACAGAATATACCCAAAAAAATATTCAGCGGGACCCAAATCAGTCATAGGGAACTCGGCATTAAAGCCCCCGGCATTAATATCTGTAAGGTAAATCTGTAAAAGAAGCGTCAATTTAATGTCATCAAAATACAAAATGCAAGTAAGCTGTATCGGACCCCCGCCTGTAATTAAAAAGTGCACAGTCGTACACATCTGCTATGAATAATACCAACTCGAGCAGCATTAGGTTGCAAATCTCTGATACCATGCTTACGAGGGGCTTGCTTAAGCTCAATTATAGTGTTCGCTGTAAAGACAACATGATAGGATGTTGGTGAATATCGAAACCCAGGAGGCTGCTGATGTAAAAAACAGTCTCGGATGAATGAAACCATGTTAAAAAAAGCATCTTGACATCAAGCTGATGAACAATCAATGTCGAGCTAAGAGCCCCCTAATCCTTTATTTTTATTAACAAAAAAAAGGGGGGGGCTAAGTACCGTTCGAATAGTGGCGGTTAATCAACCGGGCTAAAAGTCTAAATCAACATCAATACTTGTAAGCTGGATGAGTGCTTGCCATTCTCAAAACAAGCGTGCCTTGTAACGATTAAAGAGTGCCATCGGATTTTATTTTGGCCAAAAATGCCATAACGGAATGAACAATGTTCACGTCTGATGTCGTGGCACACGAAATCCAAGTATTATTTTTATTTAAGCTATTATATTCATCATGCATAGCATCGATATACCAATGCTGGGTCTTGAAAAGCATAGTTGTAGACTTTGGAATAGGGGGAAAAGTTGACACAGATAAGTATATCATGAGAGGCGATAGTAACACCCACCGGTAACGAGTGGCCATGGAGTGAGTCGAAGAGGGATTACGGTTGAGGTTGTGTGGTAGCGGTGTGAGGGAACCGGGGGAGAGTGGGTGGTATACTTTGGGGGTGGAAGATACGTCTGGAGTGTTGGGTTAGTAGAGGCGTGGAAGGGGTTTGACGGCTATAAAGTTGGAGTGTGTGATTAGTGGGGCTGATGGTTGGAGAAAGCTTAGAATCCGTGTCAACTGGAGTACGACAAGGATTACAAGTGAGCATGCCAGCACGCTCAAGTAGCTCAGAAGCATACTTCTGTTGAGAGAGAAACATCCCCGAAGTATTGCGAGTCACAGAAATACCCAAAAAATAATTCAGCGGACCCAAATCAGTCATAGAGAACTCGGCATGTAAAGTGGCAATAATACTCTGAAGAAAAGCTGTAGAAGAAGCAGTCAATATAATGTCATCAACATACAAAAGCAAGTAAGCTGTATCGGACCCCCGCCTGTAAATAAAAAGTGATGTGTCACATCTGCTATGAATAAAACCAACTCGAGCAGCATATGCTGCAAATCTCTGAAACCATGCCCGAGGGGCTTGCTTAAGCCCATATAGAGATCGCTGTAAAAGACAAACATGATCAGGATGTTGTGAATCCCGAAACCCAGGAGGCTGCTGCATGTAAACAGTCTCGGATAATGAACCATGTAAAAAAGCATTCTTGACATCAAGCTGATGAACAGGCCAATGTCGAGAAAGAGCAAGGCTAAGTACCGTACGAATAGTGGCCGGTTTAACAACCGGGCTAAAAGTCTCATCAACATCAATACCTGTAAGCTGAGTGCTGCCATTCGCAACAAGGCGAGCCTTGTAACGATTAAGAGTGCCATCAGCATTATATTTATGCCGAAAAAGCCATAAGGAACGAACAATGTTCGCGTCCGATGGTCGTGGCACAAGAATCCAAGTATTATTTTTAATTAAAGCATTATATTCATCAAGCATAGCACGATACCAATGCGGGTCTTGAAAAGCATGGTTGTAGGACTTTGGAATAGGGGAAATAGTTGACACAGATAAAGTATATCGTTGAGTAGGACGATTAGTACCAACACGGTAACGAGTGACCATGGAGTGAGTCGAAGCGGGATTGCGGTTGGGTTGAGTGGTAGCGGGTGAGGGAACCGGGGGAGGAGTGGGTGGTATACTGTTTGTGGGTGGAAGATTAGTCGTGGGTGTTGGGTTAGTAGGGGCGGAAGGAGTGGGCTGCAAAGTGGAGTGATTAGTGGGCTGATTGGTTGGCGGGCCAGCGGAAGTGGAAGTGGGCTGTGGTGAGGGAGATGTGGGTTGTCGAGTTGCGGCAACTAGGGAAGACCCAACAGTGGGCATATTATGGAGCATATGTTTTTGTATTAAATTAGGATCGGTGTCAAGGAAATTGTATGGTGGTGAGGCATCGGGAGTCATAGACCCATACGGAAAAACCGTCTCATCAAAAGTCACGTGACGAGATAGAATGATTTTATCCGTATTTAAGTCAAGACACCGATACCCACGGTGATTGGTGGGGTAGCCAAGAAAAATCGAGGGAGTAGCACGGGGTTCGAGTTTGTGATTGGTGTGAACATGTGGGTAGCAAAGACAACCGAATACACGAAGATCGGCATAATTAGGTGTTGTCTTATAAAGACGGGTATGTGGTATCTCATTGTTAATCGCAGTGGATGGAAGAATGTTTAAGAGATGTGCGGCCATGTGAAGGGCTTCAACCCAAAAGGTAGGGGGTAAGTGTGCTTGAAATAATAAGGTACGGATGAGGTTGTTAATTGTACGTATCATGCGTTCCGACTTGCCATTTTGTTGAGATGTTTTGGGACAAGAGAAACGAATGGTAATACCATTGGTGGCAAATAATTGGTGTAAGGCATTGTTGTCAAACTCACCTCCATGATCACATTGCAAGGATTTAATATCACACTGAAACTGATTTTTAACAAAAGCACGGAAATGAATGAATTTAGACAATGCATCAGACTTATTACGAAGAGGATACACCCACAAGTAATGCGAAAAATGATCTAAAAATAAAACATAGTATTTAATGCCTGAAACACTCGAAAGTGGAGAAGTCCACAAATCTGAGTGAATAATGTCAAAAGGAGACTTAACAACTGTTTCAGAAAGCGAAAAAGGAAGTCGCACGTGCTTGCCAAGCTGACAAGCATGACAAAGCACAGTGGACTTAGTCTTATTACAAGAAATCAGATTATTAGAAACTAAATGACGTAACACTTCACTTCCAGGATGACCCAGTCGTTGGTGCCACGTCTGCTGACCGACCAAAAAAGCTTGAGGATATGACAGAGATGTGACCGGATAGAGATCACCCGTGCTGTCACATCGGAGTAGAATTTGACGGGTCCAGTAATCCTTAACAGAAAAACCAAACTCATCAAATTCAATGGTACATTTATTATCTCTAACGAACTGTCTGACCGAAATTAAGTTTTTAACAATGTTGGGTGTTATGAGTACATTATTTAGGTGAAGAGGTCTGTAAGGAGTAGGTAAAGTGCTATGGCCCGTGTTGGTGACTGGAATGGATTTCCCGTCACCAACAAGAACAGATGGATACATGCAAGAATTAAAAAGAGTACTTAAATTAGTGGCATTAGAGTTAAGATGAGACGACGCACCAGTATCCATGTTCCAATTTGCATCTGTTGGATCCCGAAGAGTCATGGTATTAAACGCTTGAGGCAAAAGCGTTGCTTGACCATTTGCTGGAGTCGAACCTTGTACAGTACCCGAGAGAAGAGCCTGTTGTTGTGGGCTGAAGGCTTGTTGGGCCGGCTGTTGACCAGACTGGAAGCCTGGTGGAGCTGTGGGCCGAGATTGGCCTGATAAGCCATTGAAACCAAATTGGGCCAACATGGTTTGTTGGGCTTGTAAGAGTTGTAGAAGCTGCTGTTGTTGTGATACATTCAACCCACCAGATTGAGATCCAGCATGCATAGGTAAAGTCCCCTGAGTGGTGCGATGAGTTGTAGAATTATTACTGTTGCGAGGAGTACCTGAGGAACGAGAGGAGTCATGAAGGAAACGACAAGCATCGCCCCAACGACAAAAGCCACGTCCAAAATTACGACACACCTCACGTGTTGTGGTACGGTTGTCCCGTTCACGATTGTTCCATCCCGTTTGATTACGACTTGATGCTTCAGCCAATAGCACTTGAGGAGCACTTGAAGTAGTGCCAGTAGGGAGTACAGAAGACCGAGAACGAAGCCTCAGCTCCTCCGTTGCCACCATCGATCGAACAGTAGCCAAGTCAGGGAAAGGATCCTTGTGTGCTATGATTTGAGCGAGACTCCCATATTTGTCACTTAAGCCGTTGATGGCGTATGTGACTACATCGTCATCAGACATATCCGAACCTAAATCAGTAAGAAGGGTGAGGATAGCCTCGATCTTTGAAAAGTATTCATCAGCAGTTTGGTCTCCCATTTGAATGACCCGTAATTCTCCTTTTAAGGAGATGGTGCGGGTGCGTTTGTTGTCTTGGAAAATGGTTTCAATGGCATCCCAAGCGGCTTTAGCCGTTTTAGGATTTGCTTTAATCAACCTCTTTCGAAGGGTCGAAGAGAGGGTGAGAAAGATCCAAGATTTGACGATGGAATCAGCCGTGATCCATTCGTCCGTTGGTGGAGTCGACGTCGAGGCCTCGGTGACAGGTTCTTCGATGTGCTTTAGGACACCGAAGTTGCTACAA
The DNA here is from genome assembly GCA_026074375.1 of Tanacetum coccineum. NCBI lineage: Eukaryota > Viridiplantae > Streptophyta > Magnoliopsida > Asterales > Asteraceae > Tanacetum > Tanacetum coccineum. The sequence goes on along the minus strand of BQNB010086253.1, from coordinate 12,029 downwards.
TGGCCTTTGAAAAAATAACTCCATGTGGAGTAGTTTGATTCAGCGAGATCCAGCTTCTCAGGAATGAGACTGTTGATGTTATGAACCGCATAAAGTTTTTCAACCAAGGTGAGGGTAGGGGGTGGAGATGGGTGTTCGCTGTTTGTCATTATGGATTGATAATCGACTGTTAAATCGATGTGATGAAGGTGTAAAGGCGACTGTTAAGTCGCTGTGGAGGGATTATGGTTTGTTTTGTATTTTAGGGTTTGGATCGGCTTGGATAATGGCCTGATACCATGTAAACCGTGTTTATTGAATGAGTATAATGATTACAATACAATGTATATATATACCACACATTGGGCCTAATCATGAGCACAAGATACAAATACAAGTCAGGCCTTTGGGCCATACAAACATGTCTGCTAACAGTGGCAAGCTTTAAAAAAAATAACTCATTAAAAAAATATAGAAAGTCAAATCTCATTTTACTCAAACATTGAAGTATAAGTTGGATTCATTTTTCTTTTCTATTACTTTGACACCAACAATCAATCTTCATCAGTTCTATCTATTTTTTGACTTGTGATTTTTCATTTAACAAGAATCTTTTGCTTGATTTTGTTACAAACCCACAACTAAATTTAATCCAATTCTTGAAACGTGCTTAAACAAAAACAAGAAACCCAAATCTTTTTCATTAAAATTTAAAGATACAAGTCAAAACCCATTTCTTAAAACTTGATGCTTTTAGATTTATAGACGAATTCATCACAATAGTTGTCCCCGTATTCATGTCATCAGATATCTGACCACCATTTCCATGCCCGACGCCACCTAAGTCGTCGACACCTCTCTTTTTTCCAGGTTTGTTGAGTGCGTCGTCATTGTTATTATTGCTGTAATTATCTTCATCGTTGTTGTAATTATCAAGAGTTGGTTTGGTTTTGGTCTCTAAGACACACGGTGAGAGAGTAGAGAGTATTTGTGGATTTCAAGAATACTTAAACAAGTTTTTTTTCATGATACAAAAGACTTGAAAATTTGATTGTTGGTTGATGGTGGTTGGCAAGGTTGGAGTTCGTATACTAGGTGGTGGTGTTAAAGTTAAATGAAAAGTGGGTAAAGTGAATTTGTTGTTTGGTGGTTTGATATGGTGTGGTTGTGGTTGTGAGAATAGGAATATATAAAGAATATAGATGATGAAAGATTGAGATGACGATGAAAATTGAGGAAGTGAAAAGGGTTAAATTGAAAATGAGGTGTAACCCACAAAATGGGACGTGGCAAGGAAAAAAGGTTATTAACTGGTTGCCCACCTTGGAGTAATCTGGGGATAACTATTTTTAAGGTTGAGTAACTCAGATAATAAACACGTATACTTGAATACAAGAGCTAAGAGAAAATTACCGTGGTTGAAATAAGACTATTGGCTCTTGTCGGTTAGGACGCCCGATGTGTCAGTTGTTTAAAGGACCGAGGGATAATAATGTTGCAATAATAATAATAATAATAAAGCCAAATTTCGACTTCGGGGTTATCTAAATAAAGCTTCCATCTCTGGACTCGTAGTTGAGTTGTTTCGGATGAAATAAAAAGGATAACCCCTAAATCATGCGAAATTAGAACCTTAATGTGGACCTTATTCTCACCATATCGTTTCTTTAGGAAAAGATTTCAAACTAATAATGGTCTAAACCGGGTTTACTTTATATTAATAAAGACATAATTTATTTGTCAGCAATAATAATAATAATAATAAAATACTTAGAGGATTTAGGAATAATGGGAGTGAAAAGTTTAGTTTATACTTACACAATTAGCATTTATGAGTAGTGTTAGCATCTAATCTTGTATTTGACTGTGATTTCGTTTTAAGCTTAGTTTGGGGATTGTAAAAAGTCAATGATGATTAACATAGCATGTTAGTAAGTTTATAAAGTTGTGTATCTCTTTGAATCAGGTTGATCTTGCTATTTCTTTTATCAGTTTATATAGGTAAATCAACAATTCAAGGTACACATGTTTTTACTTTTGAAACAAAGTCAAGTTACACTTACCACTCTCAAAAAGTCAAGATGCACATTATTTATTCATATGTATTATTTAAAAAATGTTGAGGCACCAAGATAGAGGATAGACCAATTTGATGGACATCTTAAATTGCTTTGCTTGAGCCTCATTATGACCACAAAGTACCACGAGGCTTTGTTTAATTACTTGAAGTTAAAACGTATACACGTTTTAATTGTTTTGATCATCCAAAATATGTCTTATTTCGTAAGTATTGTTGTGTTGAGCAAGGGTGAAATGAGGTTAGAGATTCTAAGGATCTTATAAAATAATGATAATACTTGAAATTGCCCATAAAATTAAGGAATAATGAGCTTTTATTTAAAAAAGAATAAAGTACAATCATTTCTCGAGTTTCCAACATAAAAGTAACCTAAAATAAACCCATGGGTGTCATTGGCAAATTCTTTTAGGGTATCGAAAGCGATATGAAGACCATGGGTTGCCGCATGTGTAACATCCGTGGCGAACGACTTTGAAAACATAATGAAAGCGATTACGATGAAAACAATTTTCATTTTTTATACACCACTTATAGATCAGTACAATGATTATATAAAAGGGATTAATCATTCATATATGATAATCTATTATACATAAAACTAGATCCAAGGCCCGCCCCATGGGCGGCTAGCTTCAAGAATTATTAAAGTAAAAATGATTAAAATTGTTTATAAGATATCGTTAAACAATGTTCAAGTCATATGACGCCGTTAAACAATTAGCCTTTTGATGGATTTAACAAATACATTGTGAGGAACCAAAATGGAAGGAAAATACAACATGAATATTAAAATGAGTTAAGTCTATACTTCAATGCTCAAAGTGCACTACTATGGAGACTACAAAGAAGGTTTATGCCATCTTTTTTACGGCTTGAAATTTTCCATGACACTTTACACTCAACCCTCAACTCATAATCCAAGATACCATATGTTAGGCTTAAATAAACTACATATGATTCATAACCAGGAGGCCCAATACTTTGTGAAACAAACAACAACGCTTACATTGTTTTGTTCCAAACTGCACTTTTCCATATTAAGCTGTAGAGAAGAACCATATTTTCAATGTTTGTGGTTTATCGCCATAGTCAACTAAGATAAAACTTCTTAAAATAAAGCTTAATAAACTTCTTATAACAAAGGTGTCAAACGGGAAGTATCTATCAAAGAATCATTCTCATGTTATAGCAAACCATTAAATGAGTACAATCACTAAAATTTTCAACTATTAATTTGTTATTATCATGCATATGACCACATTTGGGTTTACACAGTGAAACTAAAGATGTAATAAGCAATATTATGCTTAAAGCTTATTTCTAGAAGTCAATAAGAAAAAATAAAAATCAAAATGAAAAAATAGCTTTGCAAGTAGTCATATACATGACTAAGTTCAGAAACTTTAAGTTAGAATGCCCATTAGGTATTTCTTCAAATGATTAACCATTGAGCCATTTAATATTCTAAATAAGCAACAAAAAAGTTATAAGATCTTAAAAGTATTACTTATATAACTAATTATCAACTCTAACCCAAGTTCTGGATAAACATAGAAAATAACTTATGAGAGTACTGGCATTGTGTTTTAAATTAGAAACATATATAAGCGACATCACTGAACCATTTGTTCATTTTTTTTGCTAAAACCCAATACAACCAGCAATAACTTTCATGCTTTCTATAAAAACAAAAAAATTATAATTATTATTTAGTACGAATACAAAATTTAGTCAAATCTCAAAGGATTCATACCTTCCAGCTCCAGTAACGATGATATTTTGCTTTGGAAAGCCGATCATCATCTTTTTCTTGTGCTCTTACAGCTCCCAAAAGACCAAAGACTGCAACTCCTGATGTTCCCTAAACAGTAATGAATCCAGAGTTAGAAGACCAAAAGACCAGTGTGTCAAATATGACTGATAAGTGTTGTCACAAGCAATAATACACTGTTCATATATCGGCAAATCAACTTTATCAACATATCAGCTTCATCATGCGCAAATACACTGTTCATATCGATTATCAATCGTAAAACTTCAGCCTAACTTATAGATATCACTAATATATACTAATCAATTTCATCATAAGCATGTCAACTTATCAAAAATTAATAGTTATTGTGTACAATTTCAACTAAATAACAAATATCTCACAAACAGATGCAATTTAACTTCATAGTTTATAATTTACTACGAAACTTTAGTCTATCCTACATTTTCAGTGTAAACAAAAAATGCTTAACTAACATATACAAATACAGTTTCACAAATCGATAGCCGAACAAAGCAACTAAAGTTAATATATCTCATTACCTCCGATCCGGTCTAACATCTGTCAAAATGTACTAATAGACTCCACCATCAATCTGTTTCGGAAGAACACCGGCGAAGAAATTACTAAGCACGTCGTTGACGAGAAAAATAAAGTTGAGGATCGGCGACGTTAAGAAAACTGGCAACATGATCAAAGTTTGTCACGTGACGTGTCATCAAGCATCATCCATATTCCTTGAATTTGACCCACCACTTCCTCATCACCATTAGTATATAGTACCTGCATTAAGAAGTAAATAATAAAATCAAATTCTCAAACATTATGCATTAAACATTATGTAATATTGTAAATGGATCAGATTAGAAAAAATATATATTGCCAAAAAAAACCTCTCACCTTATGCTTTTATGATTATGGTTATATGAGACAACATCACCTTTGTATACTACAAAGAAACTATGGCAATGAAGATAAATTCTTACGATTATCAAAAAGATTGGCTCGTACCATACACCTGCAATTTTAATTGACTAATGGGATTATCTAAAGCTGTTTTTCTCATGGTGGATCTCACCAAATCAACTAAAAAGTATAAGATATACCAAAGAAAGTTACCTGTCCATGCACACTTCTCAATTTCAACTCCTGTTTCCTAAGGTATAAGATATGCCTTATCTGTAAACAGGATTCCAAAGTATTACTCCTCATAGGTTTGTTAGTATGTTTTGTCATTATTTAAATCCTGTGATAAAGTATAAAAAACTATATTTATTATTATACCTGAAAACTATGTTGTGAGGTATCAATCTCGGTATCATAGCTTTTCCACCTCATCATTTGCCTCAGCTTGGATTCTCCATTCTTTGTTCATACACAAAAGAGTTTTGTTACGGTCAATGAGCAAGTTGAAAAGCTAAAGAATAGAAAAAAACAATACACACAGACATTCTATGAGGCAAAATTTCATAATTGGGGCTTTGTCTATTACTCTTGTACGATAAGAGGGTCTTTCTGATATGTAGCCAAACAATCGTACTTATATGAATGTACATGTTAGGATTTTGATGGGAGAAGACAGTGCCTATTCCTAATATACCAGAGTGACAATTAAAAAGAAGTCTAATGCAATGAGCCAGGAATATATATTTGTGAGCAACATATAAGTTCTTATGGATGTAGAGTTTGCAAGAAATTACCTTTCCACTATCCAGCCTTTGCTATCGCAGTTTTCAAAAGTTGAAGACCTTTGGTTTCCTGTATGAAACGCGACACACAAGTCAATAATAAATCATCCATCAAGTATTATATATTATAGTTGGAAGTGAAATTTTAGATGGCTACCTCATTATATATTTCATGTCATTCTTTCAAGGAAGCTATGAAGATGGGTGTTGAAGTGTATCACAACTTCATGTCTGTGTAAATAGGAATACGGCCAGGCTACCACGAACGTTGTCGAATGGGTCAAAATGAGAAGTCTATTTGACTTTGAGCCTCGTTGAAGTATGCCTATACGGTAAGCTTCAGCAGTTCCCTTCTTCTTGGTTATGGGATGTATGTGATTCCTCCATCACAGTTTCCTTCACAAAATCCTATATTGATACGTTAATTTGTCAAAGGATTTTTTTTTTTTTTGAACGGCAACTTTATTAAAAAAAACTAGCAAGGAGCTAGAAAGACATTACAAAGAAATAAGAAAGGGGTTTTTTAACCAATACTCCCAAGAAAAAACCCTATTACATCTACTAGAACACCATAAAAAGGACCAAGAAACAATGTCATCAAAAATCGTCGAACGATTAGGAGGCGAAGCGTCAAAGACCAACTGATTTCGAAGCCTCCAAATCCGCCACCAAGCAACATAAAAAACACCTTCTAAAATAGACTTGAGACGGGAAGAAAGTCGAAAGGATAAGAACCAAGCATCCCAATCCGAGAAAGAAAAAATCTCCTGCCAATCCAAATCCAAATCCAAATCTCCTGACAAATTTCGTAGTTGTAATCAATATCATTGGTTATAAGTGTTTATTTAAGGCAGGGTAACTCAATTTCATAAGTCATAATGAAGTTGAATAACCATCGGCATGCTAAGATGAAGAGAGAAATCAACATTCTAATTTATGAGTGTGTAAATAAATAATCCAATTTTCATAAATAACAATAAGTTATGAAGGCGTATAATAGACTTTAATAAGCTTTTAAAAAATTCACCCTGAGCAAGTAGGTGTCCAACCCATTACTCACTTTATAAAAGAACACAATTTTCCCATCTAACTAAACAATTTAAGGGATCAGCCATATATTTACTTTGTCAATCTAGTAATCACGCTAAACAAAACCTGACCTTCATATATACAGAATTGATCTTACGCAAGATTGGTTAAAACAAACCTGGAATCTTTGCTTTAGGTGGCAATCCATAACAACCTTGTAGCTTTCCCTCACATCAAGAAAGGTTTGTCTCATTCATCTATGCCTTCATATTCAACAAAACAAAATTAATCAAGAACACAATTCAAACCAACCCATATTTAAAAAAACAAAGTAACACTTATAGTAAACAAAGTAAATTACACATTGCATATCATATGAATTAAAAAAACAAATAAAAAGAATAAAACAATAAAACTAACCTGTAACTCAGAAGATTAGATGGACGAATAATTATTTTCAAAATAACAAAGTATGATATCATAATCATTATCAACAATTTTACTTTATCATGACTGTCAAAATTGAGGGAGGGTTTATTATGAGTATTAATAATTGTGAATGTGTGAATGTTTGTAGTTACTTTAATATACACATTTACATTTTGGTAAAATAATAACGATTGGATCATATATTGTAAGATTTTTGGTAAGTTAATTATGACTCAGAAAATTGGGGTAGGGTTTGAGGCAAGAAATTTAGGGGCGGGTTATGAAGTCAACAGTTTATTTGATAGAAATGATCGGACGGTTCCCAAAAAACAATAAAGACACGTGTTTTTTGATAAGGGGTTTTGGGAGGAGATTTTTTTGCCAAACCTTCCTTTATATAAGAAGTAGATTTTTAGACTTGCTTAATCAAAAAATAAAATATGTACACATACCTCTGCATTGAACTATAAGTGGAATATGCATATTTCATTATAGTCACCTTTGTTATGCTTTCATAAACGGTCATCGCCAATATGGCACCCAAGGTAGCCACGACCTTGCTGTCTCTATCGCTATCCCAAAAGAAATCGCTAGGACATATCATAGAAAGATCATAACATGCTTTAGTCTATTGATCATCATTATGATTGTTGGATTTTGATTATTTTTCTGTCACGAACTTAGGTAGTGATTTTATTTTGTTGCTATTAAATTTTATCTGATTGACCTTTTATTTTATTAGCAACTTTAGTTCTTATTATTTTATTTTGAGATTATATATTGAGAGGCCACCCACCTATTAATCTTTTTTTAAGGGCTGTTTGGTGCGAGGTATTGGACTAATGAGGTTGGGTCGAAAGTAAATTAATTTGTTTGGTTGGTGTATTTGGGGTTAGAAATCGTGGCTCAGACCCTTCGATTAAGGGATAGACAAATCCTTTCCCACTTGCCTGGTTTTGAATCTGACACACCACTTGCATGTTTATTTTATTATTTTATTATTAGTTTTCCTTTTTATTTTGTCATTATACGACTGTCATTCTTTTTGTAACGAGGTTTGTCACTCGTGCGTTGTTGCGGAGTGCGCGTGACTATTTTTGCAGCGGACCGATAACGTCAAGTATTATTTTTCAGCGATTGAGACCCACCTTGCAACGGACCGATAACCCTAAAGACTATTTCCGTAAACATTTTAAAATATATATTAAACTACAACATTTTTTATAAAATCGTACGCATGTCAGAACCATTGCAATATTGGTCTCGTTTTGTGCGCAATTCGACGATCTTTTCAGCAACATTTTTTTTCCGAATGAATCGATAGATATGCGCTCCGTAATTGACGAATAAAGTTTATTTTATTGAAAAGTCGTAAGTAGGTGAAAGTTGAGGGTGCGGTTTGAAAATTGAGTTTTAAAAAATATGAAAGAAAAACGTAAATAGGTTAAAGTTCATGGTGCGTTTTGAATGTTCAGTTTTTTTAAATATATATATTAAACTTCAACATTTTTTATAAAATCGTAAGCATGTCAGAAGCGGTGCAATATTGGGCTCGTTTTGTTCGCAATTCGACGATCTTTTCAATGACATTTTTTTTTCTGAATGAATCGGTAGATATGCACTCCATATTTGATAAATAAAGTTTGTTATATAAAAAAGTCGTAAATAAGTTAAAGTTCAAGATGCGTTTTAAAAATATAAAAAGAAATTTTTTTTCCTCAAAATGCGTGCGTGAAAAAATATTTTATTCCCATGACACTATTCATAGCATACTGCTATTTATATATATATATTTATATAATACATGATTTTACATCAAATAAATAATTTTTTATTTTATAAGCAGGCCCATTCATATATTTTATTATTAAACTTATATACCTAATTTTTATCCTCATATACAAAACAAACAGCCTTAAATAATAAAACAGATTTTATCTCTCATACATTTTTTTTATCTTAAACCAAATCTTAATCCTATTCCGAACCCAATGACTAACCAAATGCACCCTAAGTCACCTGTTTATCAAAATGAACTTATAGGCTACCCATTTATATGTTTGCTTTTGTTTATACTAATTCTTGATATATTTTTTTCTTAAAACTCTTTGAAACAACGAAAATAAAGCTAAATATAACATATTAGACAACATAAACAACTATTAATATACCACAAGGTATAAACCAAACCGTGGCCACCTTTGGTGCAATATTGACGGTAACCGTTGATGAAAACATAACAAAGGTGATTACAATGAAAATAATTTTCATTATATATATACCATTTATGACACACGCTCGATACACACACACACACATATAAGAAGATGTCTCGAGCCAAAGCCCAAATCTAAGGAGACGATTTTGATGAGATAATTGTAGTTCTTATTACTGGTGTCGGTATAGATCCAATACTTTGTTTAGCTGGACATTGGTATAAAAAACACGTCTCTATTTCTTATAACAAAGGTGATTACAATGGAAATAATTTTCATTATATATATACAATCTATAGTTCAATGTCGTGGTATGTATAAAGATATTTTTTTAGATTAAGCCAGTATGGAAGTAAATTTTAATCAAACCCCTTATATAAATCATGGCACTGACCTATAAGCGGTGTATAAAAACTGAAAATTGCTTTAACTGTAATCGCCTTCGTTATGACATGCTTCGAGCACTCTATTATTTCTATCATAATGTTTTATATTAGTTTTACTTGAGTAAGAGACTCAAACGAGTCAAGAGCATTTTTGTTTCATACAGTATCATGATAGATTTATAGGTAGATTAAATATTTTGCTAAAATTTTCTCTGGATTTTAGACAATATGGATTCCATACCCAACTCTTTATAGAATAATCTTGATATTTCCCTATAGTTTTACATACAATAGACAAAATAAAGTCCACAAAACCGTTTATCACCTAATAGATAAGATGTCATTTATTGATAATGGTTTCATTTAGAGTATTCACTATGAGAGGTCTAAAAATAAATTAAAAAAACATAAAAATGTTTCATCCCTGGTCATAAGAAAATGCATGCGGCCTCCATGTGAGAAAAAGTTAAGTTCATTTTCTTCATTTTCACAAAGTAAAATGACTAAAAAACCCTCATCTACAGACTCTATTATATGTTAACTTGTTTATTTTCTCTAAAAAAATTCACCCCACTTATCCAAAAATTATCAAAAGGGTAAAAGTGAAAAAATACCCACGAACTTTTCAAAATGTCCCGACATGACCAACGAACTAAATTTCGTTCTTACTAGACCAACTAACTTTCAAATATTGTTCTGATATCACCCATAACGTAAACTTTTACCGACACCGTGACAGTTATCTTTTTTGGTGGGACCGGTTTTTTTCCATTAAATAAATGCTTATGAATATGCCAGATTGAATTTCCACTTCCACCACTCCTTCATCTATACATTTTTGACCAAAAAAAGTCTTATCTCCTTTATCTCTCTCATCCTCACCACCGCCCAACTACCACCACCACCCTCCTGACAAACTACTCCTTTCTCGATTCCACTGCCCATATACCACATGATAACCAATCAAATGACCATCATCATATGCTTCCATCATCACATGTTGGTTACAAAGAAGGAGTTGAGATAAAAAAGTATCTGACATTCTTGGACTCGGTATTGGAATTCTTGTGGCTTGGCCAAAGCCTGTCGTTGGAACCAAAAAAATGTTTGCCTTGGATTGAGGTACATTAATATCCTGTCCTCATCTCGCAGGCATAGCAACACTTCTTGGAAGCACACACACAGAATGGTCTCCCGCTGCAATCAAGTCAGCAATAATGACCTCCGCAAGCCATGTAAGCCTAAGTGGCAAACCCATTGTAGATGAAAGAGATATTCCGTCAGATGTGTTTGCCATTGGCGCTGGTCACGTGAAAGCATCAAAAGCCAATGATCCTGGCCTAATTTTTTACGTCCAACCTGATGATTACATTCCATACTTGTGTGGCTTAGGCTATACACCAAAGCAAGTTCAAACGATCGTTAAAAAGACTGTTTCCTGTTCAAAAACCATACCAGAGGCGCAACTCAACTATCCTTCTTTTGTGGTTGCACTAAAAAGAGGTGAGAGTATTACATACTCAAGGACAGTGACTAATGTCGATAAGGAAAACTCAACATACACCATTGGTGATGTTTCTATATCACAAGGTGTCAATAGAGATTAACACTCATTCTCAACAGCTGAGTTTCACAGCACCATATGTGCTTTATAAATATTTGGGTGATGCATATAGGCTGTTTGATGAGATGCTTAAATGAAACTCAGTTTCGTGGAGTGTTATGGTTGGTGAGTGTGATAAAGCTGGTGATTATATGAAATGTTTTGAGATTTTTAGGGAGTATGTAAAAATGATGTTTGATATGTGTTGTGATTGTGGAAAAGTGGGTGACTGTTACTTTTGATCTTGTAATACATAAAAAAATGGTTGTGGTGATGGAGAAGAAATGATAAAAGGTGACGTGGAATAAAAAAATTAAAAAATTAATGACGTGGATATATAGCCGGTCATATTGGTCATATTGTCACAAAACAAACAAGTTCGATGGTCTAGTAAGGACGAAATTTAGTTCGTTGGTCATGTCGGGACATTTTGAAAAGTTCGTAGGTATTTTTCGACTTTTACCCTTATCAAAAAGAAAAAACATAAGCCAAATCACCCCCAACCCCTTCGGAAAAAAAATCAAAGAAATAAAAAATATTAGGTAAATCTTGTCTCACATACAATATTAGCATGTTAATTATTGATTATTCACCTAAATCTTATCACACATACAATGTTGTCTCACATGCTAGCTTCCTACTAATTTGTAAATGCTCATGTACGTGAATTATATGTCTTAAACAAGTTGGAAACCCAAGTTGATGTTGATAAATACAATCACCATAATACATTAAAGAAAGCTGAGTTTCACAGCACCATATGTGCTTTATAAAGATTTGGGTGATGCATATAGGCTGTTTGATGAGATGCTTAAATGAAACTCAGTTTCGTGGAGTGTTATGGTTGG